>JAQFYP010001674.1:0-14734 GCA_034694865.1 Bilobella braunerae
CTGTGACATGTGGTTCGTCCGCTAGCGCGTCGCAGACGGACAGACGGACAGACGGACAGACGGACAGACGGACAGACATGACGGGCACATAAGCCCGTGGCTCGGGCTAAAAAGTTTATCTTTGTATTTTTTGAATTCAAACGCCCTGTAATTGATGAAGTACCCTGTAATTATTGATTAAACGTGATTTATTAGTAAGTGAGTCAAGTGGTGAAGTGCATTGAAAGGTGATTACTTTTCCTTTAATTTTGGCCCTTTTTGCGTACCTGTCGGCGCTTTGAAGGAGTGTTTGATTTCGTTGCCAAAATTTGTGCGTAATGTTACTACGGGCGGCGTTACCCAGTTTTTGGCGTATTCCACTTACACCTTTCAATTAATCAAGGTGATATATTTGGCTCGGGGCACGTCCGCTGCAGTGTGTAATTTGGATATGCAAGTGTAAATTAAGCGATTAGTGGGTCAAGTGGCTCAGCACTTTCATGCATCCAGGCAACAAGGGCAAGGCTAAACAGCCAGTTTACTTTTAATAACAACCTCAAATCACAGCACCCCTATTAAGAGCCAACAAAGAATTAATTAGTCATGCAATTTGTAGGGATTAGGACAGTGAATTAAGGGCCCTCTCATTGTTTTAAGCATCCTGTCACTCCTAAAAACACATTTGGTCACTACCTACTACACTATTCTACAACAAAATTGTCGACAACAATAAGATCTAAAACTAAAAAAAAAGAAACACTTTATTTGAAGGTGATGACGATGAGACCGTTGAGGACCCAAAAGCCTCCTGTCCTAGGACGGGCTTGTTTGGCTTAAATTGTGAAAGGACACTTGCGCACTTAAGGTAACCAGTGAAAAGTCGGCGGTCCGTTCGATTTTCTTAAAATTTTGGTTTTTCATAGCTAATAGAATGGGAAATATGAATTTTACCTCAGAATCCCTAAATTCGAAGTAGTTTGACCTCCAGAGGTCACCAAATGTCACGGTAAAAAGTTCACACGAGAAACTTTTGGATTTACCTTTCTCGATTTTTTTTGTACCGAAAATTTATGCAAATGTATTACGTTCGAGTAATGTTTTTTTTTTTTTTTTAGAAAATACAACCGAGAATTACTCAAAATTACATTTTGTCTCCTAAAAGGTCGGTCATCGAAAAACAAAAATCAAGACATATAAATGCCTGTGTTTCCATATATTTTATCTTTGAGTGGCGTATACGCTAGACTTTTTATCTTGACCTTTGGTGACCTCTGAAGGTCAGAAAATTACGAATTTTGGGAATTCGATGTCAAATTCGGATTTTGCATCATTTTTAGTATAAAAAAAATTGAACGGGCCGACTTTTCGTTGGTTAAGTGCGCCCGTTTCCTTTACGCTAGTTCTTTTAAGCAATTTTTTTTAATTAAAATAACTATAATTGTTGTAGCTAGTAATGTAGTAATGTGAATGTAGTAAACTAATGTAGCTAAAAAAAAGACGTCGACGCTTTTTAGCTTAGACCAAATTGTTGGGAGCATATGTCACCATCGTAAGAAGGAGATTAACCCGTGCGAATCTGCCGCTTATTGTTTGCAATTCTTCTTTTCTTGCAATTCTTTAACTTTTTGCAAAAAAAGATGCAAAATCTGAGAGGCGTGAAGATTTTTTTGGAGGTGGGGATGCAGAACGCTTTTTATATTTGCCCAATTTGAACTTGTCCCTTTCTCTCTCAAATTAGGAAAATATGGCACATTTAATTACTGTGGTTTTTGAAGGCCTCAGGGAGCCAATTAGCTGATTAGTCCGCTCCAACCAGGTGTAAATCCAAAGGCTTAAATTAATGGGAAAATGAAAAGTAAGCCTACGAGAGCTTAATTAGTTACAAAAAAACAGCGTTTTCTTGAAGCCTCCCAAAATTATTGTTTGCAGAAAACAAAAGGAGGATACCGCCGTGCGGTGTCCAGTTGCCAGTATCGTGCAAAATCCAGGAAATTTTGTTAGCATTTTTTGCAACCTTGACAGCTTCCCTTTGAACTGAGGATCTCATTAATTAACTTAATCTTAATAGTCAAGCCTACAATTTAGTGACCTTAGGCAAACGACATGAGAATTTTACTCAACCTAAGGCCGTTCTCACGATTTTAGAACAATACGCCCAAGAAATTTGGAAATTTTGACCAATTTTGCAAAAATGGAGGCTGCGTAGACAAAATTGCTCAATTTCTACCAACAACTTTGAACTAAAGCAGTTAACGCTTATCCGGACGATAAATTGATTTTTTTTTAGAAACATGCGCCGCTAATGTCGATTAAATCAAAATGAACAGGTAGAAGTACGAGCGAAGAAGCCAAAAAACAGCTTTGATAGTTTTTTTTTTAACAAAACCCACAGCGAACTTAATTAGAACGCCGTTTCGTAAAAATGGGTATAGAGGCACTCACAATTTTTGAAAAATTTGTAGCTTTGAAACTAAGAAAGCGTGATTACGAAAATTTGTTCACAATTTTTTTTAATTTTAAAACATTTAAATATACCTTCTTTTTTTTTTTTTTTTTAGAAATCTCCCATTGACTAATTTTGGCTAAAGTTTGACCTACCTGGAGGCGGTCCTTGTGAACATTTGGATGACCCGTCCTTGGACTGTTGAGCACTGAACAGAATATAGGAGAGGCACTAATTAGAAAACTAAACACAAGCGTCGTCATAATTTGATAGACTCGAGTCCTGCGCCATTTCCAGCGAATCGGAAACAGTTTGAGTCTCCTCGACAGGAGCCACTCCGAGAGGGCCCTCAAGTTCCGCACACCCTTCCCCACCGAGTTTTCGGGAACCACCATTTTGTAAAGTTTGGTGGGGCACCGTGGGGACTTGGACCCACCTCCCGCGGCCGCTTTCACTTCATCTTAATTGCCTCTGATCCACTAGATTTAAGAAGTAAATGGGATTAGGAGCACACGGAGGCAGCGTCGTCGGAGGCAGTGAGTCGAGACGCTGCGAAGGGTGCTACTGATCCCAATGGGAAAAGCATTGTGACGAAGAGCTCCAACCAAGGAAAGGGAACTTCTCAGATTGAAAAATACAAATCTTCATCTTCTCGCACCCAAGGGCCTTCCACTCAAGTCCTTACGAGGGCCTTCCACTCAAGTCCTTACGAGGGCCTTCCACTCAAGTCCTTCCGAAGGCCCTCACATGCGAAAAGACAGGGAATGGCACCCTGAGAAAAGGAAACTTTGTGCAACTTCCTCTTGCACAAATATTTCCATTTCTCTGGTGCAAACACTGGCAAAAATTAACTCTAAATCTCTCATTCTAATAAGAGATTTATGTCTCTTCTATTCTATACCTTCTATTTTTTTGTGAAATACGTAAAAAAAATTAAACGCTCAAACAATAGAGAAGCTATTGTTTAGCCTGGGAAAATAGTAGGAGTGGTTTATTATTGTTCTATAGGTTACGCACTAACATTGCTATTTTGTAGATATGAAATATAGGGAGACCTTTGACATCTAGAAAAAAAATCAGGGACAAGAGGTACACATGGATCTCTGAAGATTATACTGGATTATTATGCAAAATAGGGCGTTTGGAAAATAGAATTCTCACAATTACATGAACTTTGGCAAATTCTCTAGGAATGAGTTGATATCCCCAATCTTGGATCGTTTCCAGTCAATTGCCTCCTGTAAATTAAAATTATAAACTTATTTTTTTAAATATTAAAATATATATATATTTAAAATAAATTATATGTATAAAAATATTTAGAAAGAAAAAACGAAAAGTAAATCCGAAGAAGCGTATTTTTTGTTTTACTT
Source organism: Bilobella braunerae (assembly GCA_034694865.1). Taxonomy (NCBI): domain Eukaryota; kingdom Metazoa; phylum Arthropoda; class Collembola; order Poduromorpha; family Neanuridae; genus Bilobella; species Bilobella braunerae. The sequence continues at coordinate 3,796 of JAQFYP010001674.1, forward strand.
TAGTGAGCCGATCTCGATTTCCTGGATAGAGGCTCAACTCGGACTTGATAGCTCGGTTTTGACTTTTCAGTTGCAACTGACTTGTAATTTGGTCGTTTCTGGGGTCATCGCTGAAACTGGATTTCAGAACCTGCCAATTTTTAACGCCATTTTTCATCGCTTCATCGATGTGCCTCATTTGACTGGCGACCTTCTGCTGATCAGAAGTTGTCTTTCGAATATTTTCGACGTCGTCATTTTGATCAATAGCGAAAAGAGCCTGGCAACTTGTTTCGACCGAGGATAGGACTGTTGTCGGAATGTTGTATTTGGCCAAAGCAGATTGCAACTCGGGATTCCAACTTGACAGTTGCCTGCCCATGGAACCAGGGCTCAAGGCGGCATGGAACTGAAATGAAATTAGTCAAAATTTCAGTTTTTTTTTTCACTTCATTTTTAATTTTCGAAAACTAGAGATGCGTTGGTAGTTTGATTGCTTATGAAATCACTTGCCTTTTGGAACTGTTGAAGTTGATGCTGAAATGTTGTTATTAATTCCATGGATTCGACCAGTTTCATATTTCGACGTTTCATCAAGAGCATTCCGATTTCAAGACGGGCTCTTTGATTCAGTAGCATACTACTTATAAACCCAAAGAAATGGTTCTCCTTGATCTATTTCCAATTAAAATGTATTGAATAAATGTATATATGTATTTTAAGAAAAACGACTTTTAAAGATTTATTTTTGTCCATTACCTTTGCCACGGCCTTCAAATCTCGAACCTCCTGAATCTGACCATTTAATTCACTTAACTTCGCTTTTCGCAATTCAAATCGTTTCAATTGTTTTAGAGCCTCGACTTTTTCATTCAATTTTCCAGTACGATTTTGAATATCGCAGATGATCCTCCTACAGTATAATAATACAACATAAAAACCCAGTCAAGCTAAGACCGATATAAAAGTGGTTTCATTTTTCCTTTACGTCTGTATTTCTGGCGATTGAGACGCAATACGTTTGGCAGTGTCCACCAGAGTGCTGAAGCGGGAATTAACGTAAGCGTACTTTTGTATTTTGGATTTCAGTCGAAAGTTTTTCTCAAACTCGTGAAGAATGAGGGCTCGCAGCCGCTCCACATCTGTCACATTTGCTGCACACTCTCGAGCAAATTCTTCGTTTTCAAATGGATTGAACACTTCAGACTTTCCGACAAATCCAGTTCCATAATTCTCAGCAGCGCTTCGAAGAAGGGAAAAGAAACTGTCTTCCTTTTTGATGTCGATGCAGTCGAACTTATTTTGAAACAGATTTCCTAGGATTGGACTCTAAACAAATAATACGTCAAGAATTATTATAATAAACTAATAAAATATATACAAATAATAATAAAATATAAATAAAATTTCCGGAGTTTAAAGTGAGAATTTTACCTTGAATCCTTCCGAAGAGCTTCCTGCTGATCCGCCAATATGCGCTCCAGAGAAAACAGCACGAAGGGGACGAATTTCATTCGCTAACAAAACACGCTTATCCTGGAACTCGTGGTTGATACACTGAGCTTTTCTTTGCCATGACTCATTTTGGTACCGCTCACTGGCAGCTTCCGTCTCTTTCAGTTCCAAAGCGTGTCTGAAACAATCAAAATCGGTGTCCGTGAAGAATTCAAATTCCAAATTCAAATAAATGGTATGCAGTACCTGTGCAGCGATTTAATTTGGCTCCATTGACTTATCCGTGAACGCGTTTGATTTATTTCCTCGTTCAAAGCCTCCATTTCTTCAGCCACCGCCTTCCGTGACTGGCTAATTTGCAGCAGGACTTCATTTTCTTCCGTCTCTTCTAAATGCAGCTCAGACTTACTAAGAGGATCCTTATTGTCCAATAACTTTTCAAGCCTAAGTGGAATAAAAATTCGTACTAAAACACCTCCTTGAAAAGATAATTCTTCCAAATCAATTATAAATTTACTTCTTCAGACTATCTTCGTTGACAGACCGTTTGGCTCGACCCATTAAAAACTTTGTACAATCAAATAGCTCTGTGTCTTGAAACAGGAAATCACAGTGAGAGGGACTGAAGTGCCTTGGCAGCTCATAGCCAGTGCTCTTCATGTACTCCACGAAAATCTCGGATCTTGATTTGGGAATGGTGTAATGATGATACTGCTGCGCGCCGCCTCCGATGGAAAAGTTGGCGGCGCTCTTCCGAGACATCTGCAACGATTAATAATCTATTAGTTATCTAACCTTGAGCAACTCCTATGACAAGCCTTAATTTTAATTACCTTAAAATTAATTTAAATATGAACTTGATCAATCCGCTCTTCTTCTGAAGAGAGCTGTGACCGCAGACGCTGTTGAATCGCTTCCGAAATTATCGGGGATGGTCCAAGGCCCGTGAAGGCCCAGTGGACATCGTTTTGAGGTAGCCAAAGTAGCGTGAATAAAATTAAGAAGCTTTGACACGAGAAGCAAAAGAAGAAGGATCCGAGGACCAAGTAATCGCGATCGTTAAATTCAGTAACGAGAAGGACAAATACAAAACAAAGTTTCACTCCCAGATCCCACGACATTGGTAATTAACGAGAGTTAATTAAATTACGATTAATTAGACATGACATTACATTTAAATTGTCATTCACCAGAACTCACTAACTGCGTTTCAAGTCCCAATCTCAGAACAAGTGATAAATACTGCTACACAATGCTTACAAACCGAAGTAATAAAAAAGACGACTAATCAAAATGAGTAATTAAGTTAATTAACTTTGTTAAATCAAAAGTTGGAAATTAAAACAAACTTTTAAGTTCAAAGTTCAACAAAACAACAACCCGCAAAAAGGCGCCAACCTTCTGCACAAAATGAGACGAGCAGCTTCGAGATGAGTTGTACAAACAATAGGGAGTATTAATTGGACATTATTTTTTTGGTGTTAATTACAAAATTACCTAGACGTATTGAAGTAATCTAACAAATTGATTTTGTGCGGAAGACATCTTAATTAGCATCTTCCTCCTAGAATGAATCTAGCCTTCTAATGTGTAGTAATCGCTTGACGTTCCTTTGGTTGTACTCTGGGTTGTCTTCTGAGAGTTCATTGACCTGAAGCTTAGTACGCAGTTCTGCCATAAGGGCCTGGAGCACTGAATCCCTGGTTGCGCTTCCCGCTGTGACTTCCATCGCCGCTGCTGTGCTTCAACATGTCCAGGATCCCTTCACGGGAGGTCGCTGCAGCCGCTGCCAATCGCTTTTCAAAGGCATGATGATTGGTGTGAGCTGTGAGACGAAAATGGAAATAAAGCGATTGCTGAATGGTCAATCAAGCACAAACTTACGCTTGTAGAATTCCCCCATGAAGAATGTGTCGGGAAGCATGAGCCGAACGCATTCGAAGACGCGCGCATTCTTGGCCAGTGACGAGTCGAGGTTCCAAATCATGATCAAGTCCTCTCGCTCTCGAACGGACACGGTCACACCGACGATATCGTCGGCTTCGTCAATGAAGTCGAACCAGTGCTCAGCAGCGGTGGCCATGAGCAATTCTCTCCAGACTTTGTCCTAAAAATTTGATTGTAAGCTTTGAAGCTTCAAAATTGTGCAATCAGCACGAGTTTCACTCACAGTATCCTTCTTGGAGACCCGGAAGCGAAAGGTCCCTCCTTTGGAATTGTACGATTCCTCCCAAATCGGCAGCCGCTCTTCTCGGGTGTAGTGCATACTGTGAAATTACCAAATGCTAACAAATGACCTCTTGACCTCAACTAAAATGTACGTTGCTTTACCTGCTATGAAAATCCAGGGCAGATGGAAGAGGAATGTTGCACAGAACTCTCCAAAATTCGTGAACGCTGTAAACCGTGAAGATGTGATGAAGACTTCGAGCGAATTCTTGGGCATTCATGCCATTGTGCGTACTGTAAAACGAAAGAAAGTTCGGTATTAACGTTTAAATGAAAAGGTGCCTTGATAGCATACCGGTCAATCCAAAAGCTCCACGGTGACTTGAGCGGAACAGGCTTCGTGGAGTAGATGTTGGTCTTTCGATTGATGATCTCCATGAAGAAGTTCATGGCATCGCTCCCACGGCATCCGTTGGACACTGACGGCTCCTTGACCTTGACACAGTCCCCGCCACCCTCATGCCGCTGCTGCTCGTGCTCCTGGGTCTCCTTCAAGGCCAAGGTCTTCAACTTCTCGGCAACCGTACTCGCTTCCTGCGTCACAAAAACAGAGGTCAGAGGTCATGTCAACTAATCCAAGGGCCGCGGCCAAAACCGAATGTCATTGACCTTTGTCGTGACTCGTGCGTGACCCTACTCCGAAACCAATTAGAAATTAATCGATTAACTTACGTTTTCCATTGTAGACGAACGCTTTCTTCCCTAGCTTATCCAAAGTAGTGGAGGTGAAGTGGAATTTTGTGGAGTGATTAATGACTTTTAAACAATTTGTAAAGCCCCTTTTCGTGTTCGACTACATCGGAATACTCAAGTTGGCGTCAGCCCGTCTGCGCTTTTTATTGACAGTTGCCCCTCCCCTGAATTTGTAATTATTGCGCATGCGCAAGCCCCTGTTGACAGCTCCTGTCCTTCAAATGTCACTTCCAGGGTCAATGAACTCTAATGTTTACAAATACTGCCTTATAGCCACGAAACTTTTGTTCAAAATTCAACATGCAAAACCATCTTGTTCTAAATCATTCTAAAACCCTGTTTTTTAATGAGAATAATTTTTTGAAAACACAGGCGGAGGCGACTACGAATTAATTGATTTCGTTATAAATAACTTAAAGTTAATTGGGAATTAATGCCTTTTTTCAGATTAGATTTTCTTTTATTTCAATTGATGACATCATTGCTTTGAGATGATTTCTGGAAAGGAAACTTCCTTGAATCTCCCATTTCAGATCTCTGGTTAGGTTGTGTTTTTGTAACTTAAAATTAAGTAATCAATCAAATAATTAAGTGGTGAATCAACTAATTAATTAAAGTAAAGATACGCTCCGCATAACTACTTTCAGGTAAATAGACGCAAGGCACAGGCAACAGGTGAGTCAGAAAACGTAAATTATAAAGCAAAACAGCTGATTGCCTATCATGAGTCATGACATGACTCAGTCACAATTCATTGCTGATACGATTATCGTAATCAAGTGATCTTCGCATTAATTAAACGATTTTAGTTTAATTGACGATGTAAAGATGTAACGTTTACATTAAATGAATGTTTCCTTTGTAGGTTAGGTTGGCGTTGATGGAAGTTACTCAATTCTAGGATTTCGTTATCTCAGAAGTAGCCAAGCCACGATCATGCACGATTCGGCAACTGTGAGTCAAATTCGACACTCGAATAAATCTCTTTCTCAAACCTTGCTGGCCATTTTCACGGTGCTTCCATATGTCGCCGCTGACGGAGAAGAGTCACATCCCTTCGATTTCGGCGACTTTGTGGCCCTGGTCATCATTGTTGTCCTCGTCGTGGGTGGGGTCTTTGCCTGTCTTGGACATTACGCAAGGGTTCAAGCCGGTCGATGAAAGTGTGAATGCTACGCTAATCGGCCAATCAATCATCAGTCTTCCACTTCAATATACATGTCAACGACCAGGAGTAGGATTAGAATTTTGTACAGAATACTATACTAACGAAATGAGTTACAAATAAAAAAATATTGTTTCCGTTTATTTATAAAAAAAAAGCAAAAGAAGATAAGAAATTACGATTCTGCGGTTATAAAGCAAGAGTCCGGGACAAGTACGTTACCGTTGTCTAAGCTGTCGACATCAATTTCGGAATAAGGTATTTCGAAGGGTAGGTTCAGTTCAAGGTTGAATTTTTCATTTAGCATGGATACAACTTCACGTTTCGTTTTAAAGTCGTTGAAGCGCCGTCTCTCCTCTTTGGTGAACAGGGATTCTGTCATCTGAATCAAGTGTCGATGAAAGGACGTGAAATGGCTTTGGAGTTCGTCGTTGATCTCCACCCAGCGTCGAATGGCTGAAACTGGAGTGACTGGGTATCCAGCGAAAAGTCCAGGATTCTCCAGAATACCACGAGCACTCATCACACCTCTCACATGAGTCACTTCCTGAGTTCTGTACGCAATTTCCAGGGAATCTATATCACCGTTGGCAATGACAGGAATGTCCAGTGAGTCCACAATGGTTCTAATCGTGTCGAGACGCACTGGCTGGCTCCGTTCCTTTCTGGTTCGGCCGTGGACAGTTAAAAATGATATTCCGGCGGCTTCAAGCTGACGACACAGGTCAACGGTCCTCCTGCAAGTTGCGGTTTAGGTTATGGTTTAGAGTAGCCTTGGATAGTTTAGGCCGGTAGAAAATAGAAAAATAAACAATACTTACTCGACGTCTTCGAAAACTCTGATTTTTGCTGAGACGCTGAAGGACGGATCAGAAATTCGGTTTCTTGTTTGTCGCAGTATGTCGGCAACGACTTCTGGCGAGTTCATGAGGCAGGCTCCGAGGCGTTCTTGCATGACCCAGCGTTGTGGGCAGCCACAGTTGAGATCCACACCGTTACAGCTTCTGGACGTGTCAATCAAGTGATTAGTTGCAATTAACAACATGGTGACTCCCGATTACACAATAAAGAGTCGTGGAAGGAACTCACTCGTAGAGTAATTCGGTGGCTTCTGCAAAGTCCCTTGAGTTGCTCGCCGCCAACTGAACGATGAGTGGGTTATCCTCTGCAAGAACCAGTTATTTAATTACTCCAATTGTTGCCTTTAAACAACAATGCTTACTTGGACTAGTCGAGAATTCTGCCCGTCGACACTTCTCCGACTTGACGAACGACTCGGCGAGTATCATTGGGGAAAATGCCAAGTCACAGTCGTACTCCTTTACCAGCAGCCGGAACGGAAGCCTAGAAAAAGTAGGAAACTGTTTACGGTGTCACTAATTAAGTTAATTAATGGTTCGAAGTCACCCTATAACCCTGTACTAATAGCCTACTTTGAGAAGCGAACCATGGGAGCACAGATCTTGACGAGCCTGGTGGGGTCTTCAAACAATTCCATCGCAATATCGCTCTTCCTCCTCCAATCCCTTAATTTGAGTGCAACCAATCAATTACTTAACGTCAATTAATCTGCCGAATGTTGGACTTGACTCAATTCAATGCCTTCAATTTATTAAACACAACACATGACACAAGACAAAAACTTTTCACAATTCAAATCTCAAATTCCCGGCTGCACTTAACAATCAAATTGAAGAACAAAATATAATTATGATATTAATTAGCAATACGAATTAGCTAATTGACACTAATTACTTAAATTAGGAAGTAGGGAGTGTCTTAGACGGAGGCTGCCGCTCCCGCAAATTCCTGGTTCACCGTCGTCAAGTCCTTGAACAGAATCAAATTAAATAAATAAATTACTTCTTCAACGCTAATTATCGGGTGAAATTTACCTCTGCCACATTGTCAAGAGTCGAAAGAAAGACAGAAGAAAGACAAGAATCAAATGAGAGTAAAAGCATTCGAGGCATAAAACTAAAAATCAACTATAATTACAAATTTATAAATTGAAAATTATTCTTGCAAAAAAAACGCACCGCGCTACAACAATTTCAAAAACAAGCTTTCTCTCATTTAAAAGAAAGCAGTTTGAATTTAAAGAAGCGAAAGCTTGGCATCAATTAGAAAAATCAGTCTTGTCAAAAACATGAAATCGCTCAACTATTACTGTTATTTGTAAAAAAAAAAGAAGCGACTACACTACAACTAATATGCTTGTAACAAGCATTGCTAAAATATTCAAATGAGCAAAATGAAGCCGTCAAACGCTGCCCCGGTCACCCCTCCCCTTCTCAAGCGAAGTCACAGTCCACGAATGTTACCAAAGAATTTCTGAAAGGAACAAGATGCAATTTAAAAGTGGAGATGCATGCAACCAAGGAACCCTCAAGCAGATACCCTTCCGAAGGAGAGGACCCTTAAGCGACAGTTCCAAACAACCCAGAACATTGCATTTATAACAACGAAACTCCAATTAATTAATAGTACTCAGCATTACCACTTTCACAATTTTTCCTTCAGTGTGCAACACGTCAGCGTCCTTCCTGAAGAACCCTAGATCTAGAACGAAATTTAAAGGTTTGTGATATTTTAATTGAAGATACTTTGAAATGTAACTAATCTAACCTCTCCCTTTGTGGAAAGTGATTTCGAACGCTTTTAAAGTAGCCCCCTCCTCATCATTTTGTTGAATAGTTACAGGGAAGTCTTTTTTCTGAGTCTTGAGCTGCCCTTTTCGCACGATTTCCCCGAAGGTAACAACAGTCTGTTTTGTCAAATCTAATATGACGTTCTCGTCCCACTCTGAGTAAAGGATACTGCTAAAATACTGATAATTTGCAAATTGCAATGTAATTTCATTGGTTTCCTTACTGCTGCACCCGACCTCTATCACGGAGCCCATTAAATTCCAGGCGATGTGACACGTGTTGAAAACAATTTTCCGGTCGTCGTCGTCAAAGTCATCGTGCTTGAGCGCTTTCACATTGCAGGATGCTGATTTGACGTCCATTTTCGCTGAATCCTGAATAAATACAAGGTCGCACCAAGTCTGAGAAAGGTCAGTGACACAGGACTTGTCGACCGAGGTGCTTGTAAGTGCTTGGAGGGGTAGAAACGGTCTAAGATTCGACCATGCCCATGCCGTCAGTTAAGCCGTCCACCGCCTTGGACAGTCAAGGCCGGGAGGGGAAGACCCAAATTCCTGAAAGGGACTTAATAGCATAGATTCATGAAGATCGTAAAGCTCTGCAACTTCCTTCCATTCAATTCCTTCGGATTCCTCCTCCGATCTCATTCACCTGTGAATGGTTTTCATCAAAATGACATTCAATGATTTAATGTCATTTTAGCTAAATAGCATCACGTAAGCCTTAAAATTGAGTCAAGTTCTGCCTTGGATAAACGTTGACCTTGAAAGCCTTTACACAGCTATAGGACTAGAATGTGACGCTTCCTACTTAAACTCCGCCCTTTCCCAGAAGGCGGCGTGCTCGGCATAAGCCAAGCTAATTCTGGAGCGTTTCATTAGATGTCAAAGACCTTTGCCCTGTTCTATCTGTTATATCTATTATAACATATATATATATATATATCTCTGTTCTATGGAATAAGAAAGGCACAATATTTTTTTTAGAAACTCACCTAATTTTATTTATAGGCAACATTCAATACTTTTTTTAACAAATGTCATGTCGAAAAAAAATACGCTAACGCTGACGCCAATTAAAATTTTGCTTATAAAGGAAAATTACACTAAATTGTAAAACCGTCAAATCAAACTAACTTGAGGAAAGCGTAGAGATGGAGAAGTTAGTAGAGCGTTGAATCCGGTGTATACTCAACACACTTGGATGGAGCCGTTGGGAACATAATTTGACATTTCGTCATGAGCCTCTTCAAGCCCTGGATATACTTCCTTTGAGTCTCGTCATTCATTACATGAGCCACATTCCTGGAGAAAATCTTCTCTCGTCCGGTACGAGCATGAATACCGACCATTGTTACACCGATGGGCCACGGTGCGTTTCCGATTGCCATTTCCAAGTACCTGCAAAATTTAAGACCACGGGCGATGAGTGGCGGAATAATCGAGAATAAAGTTTGAAAAGCTCACGCGTCATTGGCTTTAATATACTCCTTTGCAAGCATCAATTTCACAATTTCAGCTAAAGACTCCAAAATGTCATCAGTTAGAGTATTTGTTTTCAATTTCCTCATCAGTGGCTTGAGGTATTCCTATTTAATGGGACATTTTGGTAGAGAATAATCTTATAAAATATTTAAATACATTTACCACTGTCTGGGTGTACGTGGCGGAAGCGAGTTTCCCTTTTGTACTCAATTTTTCATGCTCCTCACGATCATTCAAGTGGTGGCCCCAGGTCTTGAGTAGGAATTTCAACCATTTTAGAATCATCTGAGCGTGGCCTTCCAGGTCCTTTTTGTTTCGAAAAATCTTGATTGCCATTTCAAAAATGTCTTCGAAACTGTAACTATCTTCCTGAATATGGACGTCTCCCAGCTTTTTCTTCTCTTGTGGCCCGGAACTGTTTGCATCCGTTTTCGTGGTTTTCAGAATTTCCTCCAGATACGCTTGGTCAACTTGCTCCAGCGCCGCCTGGAGGTCATTCCTCAGCCCGCGATTCACTTCCGGCTCCAGGATCTCCAGCTTCCGGAGCCTCTTGAACGCCTCCAGCTCATTCTCCCCAAACAGCGTAATCGGTTCGCCTCGCTCTCGCATTCGACGAACTACCTCACGTCTTGTCAACTTGGGCAGATCTTCAACGTTGGAACATGAGTCCGTAACTACCGGAGAGCCGCTTGTACCCTGACAAATTAATCAAAAATATGCGTATTCATTAAATAAATCTTACGTCAAATTTAGAACAATCTTTGATTACTTTACTGTGATGCTAATTACCTGCCTGGAGTCAAGCTTCGCATTATTCGACTCTTTGGTCATCTGAAGTGCATTTTTAGTCAAATACTCCTCCTCTTCTTTAGCAATTAATTCGGCTCGCTTGAAATACTTTTTACCGTCAGTAACAATCTTGGCGTCTTCTAATTGCTTCCGCTTCCGGGCAATCTCTGCCTTCAAGATATCCATTTCTCTGAAGAAGAGACTTGTTCTCTTAATTAATTGAAATCCATTCACAAAAGCAAAAGTCACAAAACAATTAATTGAAACTCAATTAAACCAATCAGCTGTGTTTACTTTAAGATGACAAAGGAACTACTTACTACGGAAGCGTAAAAGGGCCATTCCCATTTCTTGATTTCAAACCCCATAAAGCATATACTACGGAACAGGAATCGAGAAAGGGGAATTAGTAGTTCTCGATTCCTGATTCCCATTTCTCAATTCCCAATTCCTGATTTCGATTTCTCAATTCCCAATTCCTGATTTCGATTTCC
>JAQFYP010001675.1:0-14729 GCA_034694865.1 Bilobella braunerae
GGAATTCCATCAGAATCCATCAAAATCCATCAAACTCCATCAAAATCCGTCAAAATCCATCTAAATCCATCTAAATCAGTAGTATGGTACCGTGGGCAGTGAAATACAAAATCCACGATGCCTCCGGGAGGCATCGTGGGCACATCAATACAAAAAAAACAAAACTTCTGGAAGGGTCCAAACACCCTGCGAGTCTCTATCTCTCAAAGGACTAACCCTTTACCCTTTTAAAACTACAAAACTAAAAGAGCTAGAAATCGTTTAAATTTGAATATTCTAATAAAACTCCCCTCATTAAGCAACTAACACTCCATCAATATGGACAACTTTTATATCCATCTACAAAGTGATTCGTCACCAGATTTTTTCCCAACAAACACCATTTCAAATTTCAGAAATAAATTATCTCAACCAATTAAATTAAATGCAGATTATGAAGTAGCGTTAGCAGAATGTAGCTACACGTTTACTTCACCAGCTTTAAATGCTACTCATCCAATTCTCACGATTGAAAAAATTGACGGAATTGTCTCTGTTGACCCAGGGTCAGGAACTCCAATATACCCACCCCTAACAGCAGAACAGAAGGCATGTTTAGGTCAAAGCCAATCATTTCGTAGAGAAGTCATTAAGCTGCCTAAAAACGTTTGGGAGTATAGCGGAACAAAAAAGATGCCCATCCCATATGCAGAATCGGAAATGAGAAATAAGGGAATTGCAAACAGTTCAGAAATCATCCTACTGACAAAAGTTACTGCAGATATCGAACTTCTTAATTCAGTTGAAACCATCGCCGATTTAGTTGCAGAAATTATGAAGGTGTGCGGTCAGTTCAACATGGTACTTCAAGGATTTCCTTATGAAAATCAATTCCGCCTTATTTTTACCTACAACTATCCAGCCTCGCAGTGGTTTATTAAATTTTCAGAACAAGTATCAGAAATTATTGGAAGTGTTGGGGGCGCAGAAGAAGTAATCAATCAAACAATGACACACCATATGCAGACGAAGATTAACAAATTCAAAATTCCGGCAAACACAAAGTTATTTGAAATATCATATGTGGAAAGTGTACAACATCTACATGACCTCAAATTTGTTACCCCCTCTACCAAGGTGTTAGAGGCTCCATCTAACATATTCTGGAACGCAATTAAGAAAAAGGTTTCAATTCATCAAAGTGAAATTTTATTACTGACTGAAAATATAATGCCATCCCGCTCCAAGGTCAAATATGTATTGCGACCAACACACGTTTTGCTTGGCGCTAGGTCAAATTCAATGGAGCAAATTATTGAACAGCTTAATAAGCTTGTGCCAGGCTTCAAGTTCACCATCGACGGGAACATTGTTACCCAAACAATCTCGAACGATATATTTCCTTATGAGGGATTCAAATTAGCTGATGATATTATCACAATGCTAGGGTTTACTGAAAAAACTTCAACGCAACTAACCACTGCTGAGAAAATTACTGCAGAGTTTCCATTCGCGTTTAATCATGGTAAAACTAGAATGTTTATTTATACAGACCTAGTTGAAAATCAATATGTTGGAAATCAAATGACGCCTCTCTTGAGAATTTGCACATATGATGGCAAAGATAAGAAAATCCAAACATTGAACTTTTCACAACTTCAGTATATCCCGATTCGACAACCATATATTGATCACATTCACATGTATATAAGAAGTGAATCTGGAGACATATTGCCATTTGAACACGGAACGTTCTCTGCGACACTTCATATTCGTCAACGTCAATTCTAACAATGTCCTACACGGTTGATGAACTCTACAAAATATATAGCCCACAGTTTGGCGGTTCACTTGATGAGCGATTGGTATTTTACAAGCCAAATTTGCAAAGACAGAGAGGGGCGGGGCTAGGTTCATTTCTCTTAAACCTTGGAAGAAAACTAATTCCATTGGCTAAAAGATTTATTCTACCACACGCAAAAACGGCACTAAGGAATGTAGCAACAGATGTATTTCAAAATGATGGGAATTTGCGTGAAAGTCTAAAACGAAACTCAATAAATGCATTAAAAGCAGTTGGAAATCAAATTATCAATCAGTCTGGAAGTGGAATTCAGCGACAAAGGATCAAACGCAAAAACTCTGCAGTCCGCAAACCTAAAACAACAAAACGTGCAAAATTATCTCCAAGGAAACGGAAAATTACAAAAAAGTGTAAAACCCTAAATATATTTAATTAATCATGAAGCAAAATCGCAACGAAGCTCGAATTGACTACTTGAGAAGTGAAACGGATCTTTTTACGGAACCTGGCTACGACGTTTCAATACAATCCTCATCATCTGTTGAATATCATCCAATTAATAACTTGAGCGATAAGACTGCGCCAATTTCCTTTTTTGTACAAGGAAATGACGTGCAATATCTGGATTTTGCAGAGTCCAAACTGTATCTCCGATGCAAATTGACTAGAGAAAATGGAGAAAACCTTCCATCTGTAACTGATGCCGCAGTACTCAATTATGCACCAGTAAATAACTTCTTACACACAATGTTTGACAAGGTCACTGTACATTTAAACGAAATGGAAATTTCAAGCAAAAGCAGCTATTACCCGTATCGAGCATATATTGAAAGCTTTTTAGGATATAGCAGAGGATATAAAAAATCAATTGGTGAAGCAGCAATGCTCACCAAAACTGAATCTGAAAAGGTTGTCACTGATGCGGGTTGGATTAAAAGAAAAAACATGGTAGATGGAAGCAAAGTATTCGAAGTTGCTGGAAAGCTTCATACTGAAATATTTTCTCAACCAAGATTTTTAATTCCAGGAATCGATGTACGACTACAACTTCATCGAACAAACGATGCATTTTGCATACAATGTGTTGGGAGTGCCGCACAAAAGTTGTTCTTCAGATTTTGGAAGCCAAATTGATTGTAAAAAAGCATACTTTACTTCCAACAATTCAATTGGCCCACTTAAAAAACTTGGAACATGGAAATCCAGTTGTATATCCAAATAGATTTGTGGATATGAAGTCTTACAGCCTTGCAACTGGCTCACTGCAAAATACAAATGAGAATCTAATATCTGGACACATTCCTGACCGAGTTGTAATTGCGTTGGTTGACAGTCAAGCACTACATGGAACCTCTACTAGTAATCCCCTTTGTCTAGAAGACTTTGGACTCAATCAAATTAACATTAAGGTTAATGGCGAAACTGTTACCGAACATGAGGTTGACATTGATGTAGAAGGAGGAAGAAACGTTTTGGCCTACCTATCAATGTTCGACAATTTGGGACTAACAAATTGCGATTCAGGAGTTGACATCAAGCTTGATGAATTTAAAAATGGCAAAGTAGTGCATGTTTTTAATTTGAGACAAATGAGAGACACCTTTTGTCTACCAAAGTTTGGCAACGTTGCAATCAACTTACGTTTCAAAGCAGCAACAAGCAAAAGTATAACTGTTCTAGTTTACGCTGAATATGAATCAGTAATGTATATTAATCGTGAGAAGCAAATATACTTTAAAGACTATGCAAAATGATGTACACACCAGAATTACACTACTGTCTCAAACAACTCATGAGACGAAACAGAGGTCAATATGCTGTAATGCCTTGCGACGGTTTGAAGACTTATGAAATCAAGAGCTATCCAGTTCTACTCATTGTAAACAACGAAACGAGCAATATGGATGGAGGTCACTGGCTTGCAATGTATATTAAACGACGGGGAGCTGAATTGGAATTTTTCTGTAGCTATGGAAAGAGTATTCATTCCTATGCAAATTACTTTGTAGAATTTGCACGTAGACAAAGATGTAACGTTATCGAAAACAAACAGCGGATTCAAGGACCAAATTCAACAACCTGTGGAAATTATGCACTTTATTTTCTTTACAAGCGGCTATCTGGCTGCCCGCTGAGTTCATTGTATTGTATTTTTAAAAATAATTTTATTTGAACGATAAGATTGTAATTTCATTTGTTAAACAATTATCAACACAAAAATTTATTTTGTCAAAACATCATCAATGTTGCAAATCAGAAATAAATTAAATTGAAATCCATCGACGACGATTTGATCTAGTTATTGGCGGCGTCCGTTGTTCAACTTGTCCTCTTGGAGTTAACACTCTTCGATTTTCGGTTTGTACATCAATTCTTTTTCCAACTGTTTTTGTAAACAAATGCTTCGGAATTTCGCCTTGTTGAATTATGTCAACAACTTGATCAAAACCCAACTGAGGGCGAATCTTTGTAGTTCCTGCTAGTTGTTCCAATAATTCAACGTAATTGGATCCTGGGATTGGTTTTCCATTAATGACAATTTCTGTAGCTTGATTGGGAACAATATCAATTGTTTGCAAGTATTGAAATATTTTTGGCGCTCTACGGGTATGAACTTGATCCAAAACAGAAGGGGTTGGTGGTAATTTCATTGGCGCCTCAACTTCCAAGATTGGAGGTGTAGCCAAGTTGACGGTATCATTCAAATTAGGCGGCGCTTGTTCCGCTTGTACAGATTTCACAAGTAGAGGTGTGTTTGCTAAATTCCTTTCATTAGCTGCCATATTTCTGTTTGCTTGTTGATAAAGCATGACTTTGACTTCATCTGGTAAATTGCGTGCAAACACTGATGATTGATCTTCTGCCATTGTGTTTAAATCATTGTTTGCAATAAACATTAGTTTATTAAAAAGTTGTTCAGGAATTAACTTCATTCGTTTAGACCCCATTTGCCAAAGTAGAAGCAACAAACGACAACACTGCAGGAAGCAAGACTCCCAAGAACCCTCCACGCTGTATGATTAACTTCTTACTAGCCTTGTGTGAAGGATTAGAAAAGGCTAATGTTTGTAAAACCTTTCTGTAGGGCCTGAGCTTATTTATTGTTGTTTTACGAATTGGTACGTTACGATTTGCAACGTTCAAAATTGACTCTCGTATTGATTTGATCTCATCAACTGTTGCATTGCGAATGAGACCTTTACGATTATTTTTGGTCTTTTTAAGTAAAGATTTCAAAAAATCTTGGTGACGATAAACACGTTTAACCATCTTGAGTGATTGCAACCAAATGATGTAAACAATCAATTTGCATATATATTTATAGTTTTTTTCTTAATGCACTTAGTTTACTTACAACCATGGACAAGGAAATACTTGAAAGCTATTTAGATACAAAAAATCCTGGATCTTATTCTGGCCTATTTAACTTTCATAAAACAAATAAGTTTGTAGGAAGAAAGAACATTGAAAAAGTTTTGAAACAAAGTAAAGGTTATCGATTACATTTTCCATCCAATCGTAAAATACCAAGGCGTTCTGTTTATGTACCGTCATTGAATAATCAATTTGGCATGGATTTGATTGATATACAAAAATTTAGCAAGTCAAACTATGGAAAGCGTTATGTTTTGGTTGTCGTAGATTTTTTTAGTAAGATGGCATGGTTGGAAGCCATTAAAAACAAATCATGCATTCAAGTTAGGGATGCACTTGAAAATATATTAAATCGAGCAGGTGTCAAACCTGCATACCTACAGAGCGACCTAGGAACAGAATTTATGGGTGGTCCCATGAAAAAGTGGTGTTTAGATAATAATATTCATCAATTTTCAACAAAAAGTCCAATTAAAGTTAGTTATGTTGAACGTTTCATTAGGACAATACAACAAAGGATTCACAGATACTTGACACAACATAAAACAAAACGATTTGTTCACAAGCTAAACGATTTTGAAGTTGCATACCAAAATTCCTATCATCGCTCAATTGGAAGAACACCTGCATCAGTAACACCTGCAAATGAAAGTCAAGTATGGGAAAAACTTTACAAGAAAACCGAAAAACAAAAGAAACATGCCTTTAGGGTAGGAGACATTGTTAATGTAAAATTAACCAAGAAACCTTTTGCCAAGGGGTACGCACCAAACTTTGAAAACGACGATTACGAAATTGTATCAATTATTCCAACAAATCCTCAAACGTTTCAAGTAAAAAAAGACGGAGTTATAATAGATAGAAAATTTTATCGACAGGAATTAGTTTCAATCGAACCACCAAACGACTAGGATGCCATTTAAAAGTTGGATTCTTTTCAAAATTTGCAAATCGCTAACCGATAGCGTAAAAATTGTATTCTGTATAAACAAATGTACCATGTGTAATAAAACTGAAGAGCGTGTAATTCGCTTAGAAATTGGAAAAGAAAAAATTGACATTTTGGAACAACAAGTTCCGTTTGTTATTTCAGAACTTGAAAAATACTTGACAAAATGAGTCTTTCAACATTACGACGAGCAATTTTGGAATTAGAAGACTTAGTAGTTCGAAGAGTCAGGTTTGTTTCCAATGAACTTTGGAAGCAATTTGGCATAACTCATGGAGATGGTCCATTAGACGCACGTTACAACAATATACAAAAGCGTCTAGAAACTTTTGCAAGTTTTCCAAAGACATCACCTTCCCCTGAGAAATTGGCTGAAGCTGGATTCTTCTACTTGGGATATCAGGACCACTGCGCCTGTTTCTATTGTGCAATAGAAATTGGAGACTGGCAACCAAATGATGACCCCTGGACTGACCACGCAAAATTTGGAGCAAATTGCGCATTTGTTCTTTTAAATAAGGGGTATAATTTTGTTCCAACGCAGGAGACTTTTGACGAAGTTGACGGACAGCCTACTCCAATACGTGTAATTGTAGCGGAAGTATCAAGAACAAGCGCAAACCCAAACGGAGTTGAAAATGAATGCATAATTTGCTTGGAAAAAATGGATCAATATATGCTTTTACCTTGCGCCCACTTTGGATACTGCAAATTTTGCGCCTTGTCACTATCAAGCTGCGCCGTTTGCCGTTCAAAAATATCGGGATACATTAAGCCATTCAAAGTTTAACAATTTTTTTTTATTTTTTTATTTACATAATTAAAATGAATAATGTAACAACATTTTCTAAAATGAATAAATAATTTATAAATATTCCAATCTTATTGTGTGTGTTCCATTCTTGAAATTCCTTGCAGACTTTTGAGGCCTCTGCAAACACGTCTTTCAAGTTATCAAATTCAGCAACATCGCCTCCAGTAGCAATAAAGAAATAGGCCAACGTTTCTACCAAATGTGGTAATTCAGTCAATTCAATTCGAGTCAAGTATTTGCTTTTCTTTAAGTTGATTAACAAAGTGCCATTCTGGCGTTTTAAATATACATGAAGTGGTGTCAAAGACTGACCTCCTTGAATTATAACCATGTTTACTTTGAAATTCAAATCAAGACTAAATATTTAATGATGCAAAAACGCTTAATATAAGAGGTAATAAAAAGAGATGAATATTTACAAGTGAGATGAAAAAGTTCATTGACGATGCGTCTGCTCCATGATAAATTGCGAAAGTTGCTCCAATTTTTCAGCATCCAATCCATTTTGAGTCCATGCCAAAATGAATTTTTTGAAAAGGGTAATTCCATCCAATTCAGCATTAAAGTTTAAGTAGTATTCGCCAGTTCCACGAGTGAATGTTTTTGCATTGCGATAAAGATGAGCCATCATTGGAGCTTGTCCATTTTTGTAGAAACGAACATTAAGTCGAGTATTCTTTTCAGTTGGTCGTACTGCAATGTTGACCTCTGGACCCTGAACTTCAACCTCTGGAGTTTGTATCTCGGGTAATATCAATGTGGTAGCGTTGGAAATTTCCATTTCATCAGTGGCTGAAGCAGCTACGGCAATGTCCGTGGATTGAGAGCCCATTGTATTGTATTAAAAAATTTGCGAGTGGAGTAGACTAAGCGAGTTGTGTAGAGTGAATGAGAGTAAGTTGTCTGGACCTTGGGATAATATCTTGGAGACAACGAAGAATTTCGTTATTCGATTGTAGCGTCTTGAGATGATTGGCTTGAGGCTGTAGAGAAGAGTAGTACAGGAGAAGGCGAAAACTTTACGACTTGTTTGCAGCAATGAAATGACAAGTGAATAGGCGCCAACCTTGGAATATCTTCGACGTCATTTCCGGGGGTAGACGCACAGCTCGTCGTAATCCGTAGGAGGGCAGGCATTTTGGTCCCCCTTATGACCCTATGGGTCATAGTATGGCTCCTTAAGAGCCATAGAGTATGCGCTATGCGCATATATATGCCTATGGCATAAGTATGCTGCCAATAAGGCAGCATCGGGGAGGCTGCCACCCCTCCCCCTCTTTGTTGTTTACATCTTTCACATCATTGTTTACATTTCAATAAATATGAATGAGAACCTTATAAAATACAAAATTGTAAATAAATTGGTTAGTTTGTAAATAGACATGGAAGAGGAGAGTCTTGATTTTGATTTCAGATTAATTGCGCCGTTTTGCATGACTGTTAGTGGTGCAACGCAAAGTGGCAAAAGTACACTTGTAAAAGAAATTTTAATACGAAGGCATGAAATGATAAATGTGCCAATTGACGATATATTGTATTGTTATACTGAGTTTCAGAAAGAATTGTTTGCAGAATTGAAGCTAAAAATTCCAAGTATAATTTTTCAAAAGGGTTTGCCACAAGAATTTGCAAATCCCATGAATACTCACCGAATAATTGTTTTGGATGACTTAATGCATGAAGTATGTGAAAAGAAAGATATTGCAGCAAATTTTACACGCACAAGTCATCACAGAAACGTTAGCATAATATATTTGACGCAAAACTTTTTTGAAAAGGGACAAAGAACTCTAACAACAAATTGCCATTATATTTGTTTTACAAAAAATCCTCGTGAAGTTTCGCAAGTACTTTGTTTTGGACGTCAACTGACTAGAAATGGAAAACGAAATGAGGCACTTGAGGAATGCTATGAAAACGTTTTAAAAACACCCTACGGACATATTTTTATCGATTTGCATCAAAAACAAAACGATTCTTTACGAATTAGGGATTGCATATTCCCAGAAGTTGGATCCACAGTCTACTGTTAACAAAGCATAAGTAGAGATGAAATTTTCAAAATTCGTTTAGTACAACTTGTAAACGCTTCAGAAATGGATCAACTAGCATTGAACACGCTCGCTCCTCAACTTTTGGAACATCGCGTCACACTGCGTGACATTCAACAGGAACTAAAGGTTCCTAAATGGATGATCTGCATTATAATCTCCCATGTCAAAAACTCCATGTCCATGGTCCTTCATGTCTTGGTACACGTTTTCGGTCTCTACAAAAATTGCAAAACTATCAGTGTCCCCATAAACGTTGCGAAGTCCTGGCCAAATCCGTTTTAAATGTTCGTAAAATATTTTTGACATGTGTGTCTTGGATAACTCCAAACATGTGGCGCCAACAGCAATTGGTCTGTCCAATTGTACTTCAAGTCTTTTCATTCTTAATATAACCAAGTTTGAATGAATTATTTTTGCATTTTGTACAGTAGGCTTCTTGTTATAAATGAGTCCACGAGCACGATCTGTAATTAATCTAATGTTAACGCGTTTACGTTTGTTTTCACAGAATTTGCCAAAAACAGCGTTGGAAGCTAATTTCCAAAATGCTGACTCTACTGGAGATTTGGCGGTTGTACGTTTTTGCGTATTAAATTCAATCAACGGTCTTAGCCAATGACATTGATAAAACTTTACTGCCCTTGTAATTGAAGTTACTTGACAACCAAGTTTCATCCATTGTTTTAGCGCTCTAAAGTGGCAAATGTACTTTTCACGTTCATGAAAATCTGCAATGAGCTTCTCAGTCTTGAATATTGCAGTGCCAATTTCTAAGTCATCAATTAAATCACCCATTGTCGGTGTAATTTCATTAGCGGTAACGCATCTCTTGTAGGGCATTGGAGGAAATTGATTTAGCTGTTCATGTAATTCTGGTGGTATAATTGCATCGACCTCCACAAAGTACCCAGTGTCACCATTATCTGAAATTCCTGAAAAAAATGTATTTGGGTTCGCACGCATGCGCTCTAATTCTTCTTCCTTTACCCATTCATATTTGCTATGAGGCAATTTGTCTTTTAGACAATATCCGTACAAATTATTAACATCTAAAAAGATACACCAGGTGTTTGGTTTAGAAGAATCATACATTCCGGGCGGCAACTGTGGGTTATTTGTCTTGCAAACACGCAAGTCTCCAACTGAGACAAGTCCACCACGTATACTTGCTTCAAAAAAGTTGTACATTGATGGATCTTGTATATTTTCAAGCTCAACACGTGTTATTTTTAATGCAGCGTCGTAGACCAGCATCGGAAGAGAAAAATAATGACACATGTCTAAGCCGTATCCTTCTTGTATTGTGTCTCGGACTTTCAAAAAGTAGTCGGCGAGAACTGTGACGTCTTCCATGCAGTAAAGTAAAGTATATTCACCCAAATTATTAATTTTGAATGAATTCCACACGTTCCATACGTGTTGGTAATTATCGGGAGTGATATCTGTATTTGTCAAATCGTTTCTAAAATGTTTAGGATCTGGAGGCCTTTCTTCACAATACTTCAAGGCTGAATCGATATATGAATAACAATAAACTCCCTTTCGAAGCAAAAGTTCCACGTCACCTCCATTGTATTCTGCTCCGCTAAAAACTTGACGTGTTAGCTTGAAATCTTCTGACGCCATAGTTTCTGACAGACTTTCAAGGCTAGCATTAAAAAATGCTAGAGAGTCAATGAATTTGATTGTTTGACCACTTGTAGTTTTTAGAAAAACTGCTGTAAACTTTTCACTGGAACTTGCAATTACTTCTACGTCTTTGATAATGTCATTGTTGTCCATTCCTTCAACAATTAATTTGCTGTCATAGGATTGAAAGTTGTGCATTACAACAACCAGTTCTTTTTTCTTTTGACGAGCTGCCATGTTACATTTGCCATGTGCAAATCCTTGAAATGTAAAGTCGTAATGTGAATGATGAGCGTGAATTTTTTCAATTTGATTAAACCTTTTATGACAAAAGAAACAAATTTGACGTCTTCGAAATTGTGGGTCTTTAATTTGCTCTTCTTGCTCTGGTGTCAAAATCATTGTGTCTTTTGCCTCTTCTTCACGCTCATTGATTTCATCTGTAATTTCTTCTGAAAGTTCCACCAGTTCAGAAATCATACGTTTTGCAACATTTTCTTCATCGTTCCTTGCATAATATTGCTTTTTCTCTCTAATTTGGTGATGGTAATCAACACATAGCCAAGTGTAAGCTCCTGGAGAGTGGACATTTAGACGTTGTGTGCCAATTTGTAGGTGTTGTGGTTGTAGTGGCGTTAGTGTGCTTTAAAAATCAGCAAAAACCAAGTAGGGGATTTTGATTGTGCGGTTAAAATGTTTAAACTTTAGTATTTTTTCTTGAGGGAAAGTTGTTTTCTGTATGCCAAGTTCGGCACATGTACCTACATGATCGTTGTAAGACTTTCCTATTGCAAATTGATGAAGGCAAAATCTACATACTTCCATTGGATCTTGCCTTGTTCGATATAATAATGCTTGCAGAGATTTTATAAATAGAAAGTGATTACTTTCTGGTGTAATGCTCATTAATAAATCAATTTGAATTGGTCGTGCTTCTTTGCAACTATATAATAGAAAACACTTTGAACCGAAATCGTTTTTGAGATTTTTTCTTTGTCTATAACTCGTTTCATTTCGCTCTTCTTCACTGTGATCGTCGTTATCATTGTAGGTATCTTCATCAAAGCCAATCACTTCGTCAATGGTGTCATCGACTGTTGAATGTTGTAATTGAATAGGTTCGGTCTGCTTAATTTTTCTGTCTGCGTCAAATCCAATAATGCATAGCGCAATTGTGGGGTTTTGCGTTTCAAACTTTTTAACTTGAGACAAATCAAAAGGAAACTTAATTCCATTCCAATCCACATTTCTTTGCAAGAACAATTTGTCATAATATTTTGGCTTTTTCAACATTTTGTAAATTCCGTCTGCTGTATGTTGTGGAAATGGTGGTCTTAGTTGAGGATGTAAGTGCACAGCACGTTTAAAGCATAAATCATTGTTCGATGGAACATTGATCAACTGTTTCATTTTTCGTCTAATCAAATCATAAATAAAGTGTGTTCCTCCAGCTGAAAATGGTTGATTTTCTGTAATTATAATTTCAAACTCTAAAACCGTTTCAAATTTGAAATTTGATCCAAGGGCTGTAAAGTTCTCAACCCTTTCCTGAAAGTAAGAAATAGCTTGTCTAAGTACAAATGCAATGTCATTTTCATTGTTTACAGCAAATAAGAATGTTGTAAAGAATGGGTAAGAATTTGTTACTGTACCGTCACTTGCAGTTTTTGAAAAATGTACTTGCACACAAAATTGTATTTTAAAATTTCGTAAAGATTGCAGCTTGTTTTTCATTAACGTCACCAGCGAGTGGTGGGTGCGCTCAAATAGATTTTCAATTGTAATTTGTGGAGGCAATTCGACTTTGTAATTTAGATATAGTTCATCAACAGCTGCTCCATTTGGAATAATTGAGAGTTGATTGTCAACTTCTAAACCACTTCCAATTTGATTAATGGTAGGAATTAGTTGTGGATGGAAATTGTTGAGATGGGTCTGTAGTTCGGAAACCGTAGAAAAAGTTACGTTACAAATGTTACACAATGTTACACACAGTTAATTGTTCCGTTGAAATAATCAATGGAACCAAGTCCTCTTCTTCACTATCGCTGTAGTCCACAAGACGGATATTTTGTGTGTTCTCCATTGCGGTAATAAATTTGAACTGAGAAGCTTTTACTTCATCTAGTCTTCTCTTGTACTTTGGTTTTGTAGAAAAAACGTTTTTAGTAGTTCATCTCTTGAGATCCAAACACCGTCCACCCTCCCCCTCTTCATGCGTACATACAAACACGCACAATACACATCTCCTCCATATGCTACCTAAATATCACTTTCATCTTACGAGCATAATCTATTAGTATACCATCTTGTCTAACCTTAATTAATTTAATCTATTTAACTTATGTTTTCAAAAAATAAATAAATAAAAATAAGGACCACCATCCACCACTACGTACTACTTATGGTTAATTAGGTATTCAAATTTAGTTGTTAATTTAATTTAAAATGAAAGTTGCATTAGCTTTGCTAAATAGTTAATTTCACCTTCCTAATGTGATATGCAGACTTGAGAAAAAGAGAATTTGTTACAATTAATTTTTATTTGTAGTAAATAACCACCATTCTAACTATTCGCTTAATTACCATATTAATTTTGTGTTAATTATGTTGCGAAATTCACATCTAGCATTCTACTTTACCCAATAGCTAAGATTCAGCTTGTGTAATCGTAATTTCGTCACTTTCACTGTCATTTGTCATTTATCGAATTGCATTTCGTAAAAGAGCGGTTGTTTTGCTTAAGACACTTCAATGACCGTTGACCTAAAAGCATTAGAATTAGGTACCTGTCAAGCACCTGAGGAGATCCCGTTGGAAGATCTTCGAATTTTCAAACAATAGACCCTTTCTCGAAAAACAATTTTGCTAAAGGGGACTCAATTTCGTAGCCTCTTGAGATTTCAGATTTTTAGAAAAAAAAAAAAAACAGATGCTTAACCCCTAGTCAAAATTAGCGTCCTTTTCCCTAAACCGCATAGAAATGGTTATGCAGGTCAAGAAGAGACTTCATTCGCTTTTTACAAGTTCAACTTCCAAGTTCAATTTGTTCAAATTTAGTTCAAACTTAAAAATGCCCAGTTTAGCAGAGTGCCTTTACAGAAATGCGAAAAGTAACGAGTTTGTGGTAGAGAAGATTAACAAGCATTATGAAGGAGTGGATCCCACCCTGGGAACTCCCTGCATGATGTTCGAGTGTGAGTGGGTGGGACGAGACGGTTCTAAAAGGTAAGAGTTTTTTGATTGTTTTTAATTTGGAATACACAGAATTTTTGCAAATTAGAATTATTGTGCTGATTTTGTTTTTTAAAAAAAAAACTTAAATTGTGAATTTCAGCGTCTACGATGTTCCAGAGCGCTGTCTCGGACAAGACGGTCTTCTTAAAAGCTACTACGCAAAACAGCGGTGGGAAATTGAGGAAATCATTAGTGAGCGGCGGGTGACTTCTAAAGTCACTGGTCAGGTCAAATCCAAGTTTCAAGTTTCTTGGAAGTGGCCAGGCACCCGCTGCGTATCGTGGGTTTCGGAAAAGGACTTGCATCCAAGTGCAATTCGAAGATTCCGCCAAGACTCGGATGCAATCGGCATCAGCAGACCGATCACTGGCAGTAAGATGACGCTGAGGTCTTCCAGGACAGTGACAGTGCCACCGAAAGAAGTCGCCATCGCCGTTGAGCTGCCGGCGTTGGCAGTTGAAGAATCGACAGAGCCTGAGCGTGAGGCGACACAACCAGAATCTGCAGCAGAAGGGGAGTCGGTGCAGGCTGCGAGAACTGTAGTGGAGCTTGTCCAGGCTGCGGAAGCTGAAGTTGAACCGATACAGGCTGCGGAAGCCGAATTGGAGGCGTTACAGGCTGCGGAAGCCGAAGTTGAGCCGATACAGGCTGCGGAAGCCGAAGTGGATGCATTACAGGCTGCAGAAGCCGAAGTTGAGCCGACACAGGCTTCGGAAGCCGAAGTGGATGCATTACAGGCTGCAGAAGCCGAAGTTGAGCCGACACAGGCTTTGGGAGTCGAAGTTGAACCGGCACAGGCTACGGGAGCTGAAGTGGAGCTTGTCCAGGCTGCGGAAGCTGAAGTTGAACCGATACAGGCTGCGGAAGCCGAATTGGAGGCGTTACAGG
>JAQFYP010001676.1:0-14725 GCA_034694865.1 Bilobella braunerae
ACGTATATGTCGTCAACTGAGCTGATTGAGAAAGTCGAAAAGAGTTGGGTATACAAAAAGTTGGCGGTAGTGATACTGTCGAGTAGTGAGTTAACTTGCTTGGAATTCAAATGCTATTTTAATCAAGATAGAGATTGCGCTAGTAGTAACTTGATCTCTTGATTTACAAATCTAATGATAAATTCTCATGCTAAAAAAAATTTTACTGAGAGGGCAAAGTCTACCTCCCTTTTGCTCAACCACCCCCTCACATTGCTTCAATCCAGCTCAATAGATGGCGCTAAATAAGGCTGTCGCATAAAGCTTGCCTTGCAATGCAATTTGGTTCGACAATACTACGCATGAATGAACGTAACCTTGATAACAGTATTACTTAATCTTAATTAACTTAAACTTATCTAATGACGATAATTAGTTGACCTCTAACTTATATTTAGTAGTGTCTTTTTGGTTATTTTTCTCAACGAATTCAATTGAAAATCTTACGATTGTAAAACATTTCCTGCATCTACCCTTGCCTTGCCTCATCTAAAATATCTTGTGTTGACAACAAAAAGGATGAACACAACGAAAATACAGCCAATGTAGTATTAAAATTAGAATAACTTATTATGAGTTTTAAGATATTTTAGAAATGCAATTTGTTTATGTTTATTTGTTTGCCAAGAGTGACTAAACTCCTGAAAAAAAGAAAACCAGAGAAAGCATGTGTAATTAACTAAACTAAATATGTGAGTTTGAAAGCAATAATTCAAAAAAAGTGAAGTTTGCTTATATTTGTGATTGTACAAATCGGTTGATGTACATACTAAAGGTGAGTTATTACTAGGAAATAATATTTGAAAATTAATTTTGGTTCTTGTATTCTGGCCGAAATGAGTTTACACAAGTTCTTTAAGTTCAATTTATCTAAATTTTTTATAAGTGACTAAAAAGACTAAAAAGTGCACCACACCCTTAAATGACCCTAACGTGTCTCAAAAAGAGATTGTCTGATTGCCCAATTGTCTAATTTTTCTGGAAATAAAAAGTTTTGCGTGTCCCTACCAAGCACAATTTGCAAAAAATGGTAAAAAATTTTTTTTTTACAGTGTGTAAAAAAAACTGATTGATATAGACAAAACTTTAAAAAAAAAAGAAGCTAAAAATAAATTGGAATCGTTAGAGTCATCTTTAATTTAGAATTGGAAGATTGATTAAAATCGATGCACAAAAGGGCTAATTTAAAACAAAAACTGTTTTGAAGCCAAAGAAAAGAATAAAAAAAAGTCTTCAGTCACGATTTTTTGTAATTGAGCATGAACGGTGAATTGTTTTCTAGATTTCCACGATTTTAAAAACTGGAAACGATTCATAAACTCCCCACTTTTTCAAAGTCAAAATCTGGAAGCTTAAATTTTGGACAGTAAATCTTGCAAGTGGGCCTTTTTAAAAAATTCTTTGTAACTTTTTTGTAAAAATATAAAAAAATATAAAAACAGCTAATCACCATTAAAATTCAATTTTCATAATTAAATAAACAGTTTAAAAAATTAGTATCCCAAACTAGCATGCAAGGTGTTGGGGTTAGTCTTTAGAGATATAAAAATCTCTAGAAAAATCATTAATCCCTTCACTTTTAATATATGTCAAATTTAGCAACAGCGAATTAATTAATCAGTACACAAAAAAAACGTAGGTACTTTTACGCCTCTAAACTCTCTCCTCTAAGTTATTTTAGGTATTTTTTTTAATTCTGTATTACATTAACAGATAAGTAGTAGATAAATGCAGTTTACATGATAATCTGGAACTTTCCGGAACTAATCTGGAATAATGAACTTTCCCATAGTAGATACCAATAAATGGACTCTTTTAACAGGCTTGGATTGGAAACGCTTCATCTCTTCCTCCGTATCATCAAATAAACAATTTTTTCGCACTTTACAAGCTAAATTTATTAATTACTTTGATTTACTAGCAAAACTTTGACAACACGATCTTTCGGTTTTAGATCTGAATGTAGGAAAGTTGTCAAGGCTGACCTAGGAAAAATACAGTAGCTAGCGAAGAATTGTACCCAGGTTAGCAGAGTAAAACTATGAGACTATGACGAATCGGCGAAAGAGAAAGTTTTACCAAAAAGTTAATTTCCTCTTCTGCAAGATAATTTGTCAAAATTACGTGGAAACTAGATAATAATTTCAGTTTCATTCATGTTCAGTTAAAAAATCAGTAATTAAGTAAAATAAAACTCTGCCAGCAACAGGCGTATGAGTATAATTCAATGCGCAGAGAGTTAACCTCCATTTTTATCTAAAGCTGAAAATATTTATTGGGCGAAATTGATTTAATTTGTATGTCTAGTTTCTAGATTAAACAAAAAAATTACAAACATTATCAATAAAAATGACATGTCATGTAAGCTTAAACTTTTACAATTCTACAAGTAATTAGATATTTTGTTTTAATTTTACATGTTAACAAGAATATTAATCCCAATTTTGTCGTGGGAACAATATTGTATTGTTTAAAATTTACTGTCTCTTTTTATTGAATGTGTCTGAGTGAGGTTTATATTATATAAACGTGTTGAAATATATTTGTTTGTAAATATTTATAGGTTGCATATTATTGTAATGTGGATGTTGCAAAATCATGATGTTGGTGTCATTACTACCTTGCAACCGCCAACTGCTACTAAATTGTTGCTACATTGTGTTGCTGTACAAACAGCAAATTTTAGTTATGATATTACTATAAGAAACAAGCTAATTACTATAATAATAATAATTCTATACTAATCACTAATTTATGCATAATGTTATACTGTCGAGTAGCGAATTAACCTGTTTGGAATTGAATTGCTTTTAGAATCAACAACGAGATGGCGCTAGTAGTAACTTGATCTCTTGATCTCCAAATATAATGATAAATTCTCATGCTAAAAAATTTTTTACTAAGAGGGCAAAGTCCATCTCCCTTTTACTCAACCACCCTATCACATTGCTTCAATTCAGCTCAATAGATAGCGCTAAATACGGCTGTCCCATAAAGTTTGTCATGCAATGCAATTTTGTTTTACAAAACAATACGTAAATAAACGAAACCTTGATAACATTACTTATCTTTAACTAATAAATCTACCTCTTATTTCTATTTATTGGTGGCTTTTTGGTATTTTTTTTTCTGCGAATGCAACTAAATAGTTACTAATGACACTTGATGTATTTAACCTTGCCTTAACTCATTCAAAATATCTGGTGTAAAAGGAAAAGAAATCAATAAAAATACAGCACTAGTGAAAAATCACGGTATATATAGACTTACTGCTTAATTCAAAGAAATATATAGATATTATAAGTAGATGATGAATTTTTAAGATATTTTAGAAAAGCAATTTGTTTACGTTACAATTTGTTCGGTTACATGCCTACTCATTGCGAAACTGAAATTAATATTTCAACGAGCTACTATTTACACATGGAACAAAAAATTGGTGTTTTTGGAAACGAAGTAAAAATAACTAAAACCAATTGCTAAGAAAATTAAGAAAAGTGGTTTGCTTGGGAGCTTCGTTTCCCGAAATTAAATTAATGCACAATGTGTACATACTGATCTTGGGTTTGTCTTATAACAAACAAATAATTAATTGATTTGGATACGAAGTTCCCAAGAAGCCCACTTCTCTTAATTATCTAAGTTATTGGTTTTAGTTTTTTTAGAATGCATTTTAATAAGCATTGAATTTATTCTCAGCAAGTGATTCCTTAAAACTTATTAGATAGAATGATTTTATTTGACAATTGGCAATGCCCCATGGTGTGTATTTAGATCTGAAACTAAATTATTAAAGTTAATTTAGCTTTAGTTAAATAAAGTTTTCTGTTAGCTAAAAGTTTGTTACTTAAATTACTTTTGTAAGACATAGTTATATTTTATGCACTGCTCAACGCGGAGAAATGGACACTACATTGGACTTGTCCAGTTCCTCGCGTTAAACACAGATTAATGATTGTTTACTTAGAACAAATAAAATAACTGACATAGACTAAACAGTGTCAAATAAAATTGGCTCCTGGTTTTAGTTATTTCTGCATTGATAGTCTATTAGAGGTGTTTTTTTTGTTGCAATAATTTTTTCAATTTGATTTTAGTAAATCATAACTTGGCGTTTAAATTTAAGTAACGTAATCAATTATGGACCGGATTGGATTTTATTTGACTCCTTGGGACTTGCGTCCATTAAGCTACTTAATAATATTTAGGATTATACTAATAACTAAGAGGAGTCTCTCCAAATTATTGTAGTATTAGTCTAACAAGTTTAAAAATTTCTAAATTTTTGAATGTTTTTGTTTTGTTTTTAGCATAATTGATATACTATAACATTTAATTTTGGGATTGGACATTTTCATTCCAATTAATTCTTATATCTATTAGTTTAGTTAACATTTTGTCAAACATAATTCAACGTAAACTTACCTATTAGAATAACTTATTAATTTAACCTATTAAATTAACCAATTAAATACTTAACTAACCTATTAAATTAGACACTAGATTAACCTATTCTAACTTAAATAAAATAAAATCTACTGGGGGATAGCAATTTTGATATATTTGATTTTGAGCTTGAATGTTTGTTTTTCGAATTTGGTTACAGAGTTGAGTAATTATTTTAGATTTGGAGGCAAAAAGTAAAAGTTTGTTAGCAGTGCGTTTAATTAACACTACAGTTAATTTTGATTTTGAAAGGCTTATGTTTTTGGTGTTGTGTTCAACAGTATTCTGTTCTTGACGGGTACGGTTAACGTTAAAGAGATAAAATTTGATAAGGAACAGGATGGTCACAATCTCCAGAAATGATGTAAGCCCACCGAATGTCGCCGTCACGGTAGTGTTGTGTTTTTTTCATTTTCTTGTTTTATCTTGCGCAATTCTTTGTCGTATTAGGCTTGGATCTTGGATTGCTGCCATCACTGCCTCTCGTGACAAGGAGTTTACCAGAAAGTCCCCTTTGATTTTGTTCATTACTGTATCTGCCGTGGCGAAATCAATGTTTGGCAATCGATTTCAGTATCTCGAAGATTGTGGCCACATTGGATTTGGGTTTCCTTGTTGAAAGCTCGCAGCCTTGAAGAGGGTACAAAGAAGGCAAAAAAGAAGCCTAAGATCATCAGAAATAAACAAATTTTATTAGTACCTTATTAACTTAATCAATTATAAGAACTTTATAGATTTTATATAATGTTAATTATAATAAATAATGAGCCTGCTAAAACAATCGTGCAACGCAGATCCAGTCGCAGCGGAGATAAATTGCCCTGCTCTGAAAAATAAGAAAATGAATTAAATTCAGCAAATTTGGAATTTTTGTGACGACGCTAAAGGTATAGCTGCGTCAAACCGACACGTTTACAAATTCCATTCAAATGTACATCCGATTCTAAAAGATAATTTAGTTTTAAAAAACAATATGAAGTGAAATTCTGCACGTGCAAGAAGTAAGTAGGTAACAATGCTGACCAGGAATTTATAATTCCAATTCCTTAGATAACCAAATTTGATGGAACAATGAAACCTTGCGAACTTATACAAGTCAATTGTCTGTTGTATATTTTATTAAGAAGTCATATAACATTACTCTTATGACAAAATTATCGGCTGAGATATTTATTTTCAAATTTTTTGAGATCTTTGAAAATTTGGTCATCTTTATTGAATTTAGCACGGGAAAACGGACATTTCAAAGAGGCGTTATCGTGAAATTGTGTAACTTAATCATACGCTATAGTTCCTTACAATCGTCATTTTTCACTTGCTAACCCGATGTACCAAGGTTATCGGGCCGAAAGCGGTTGAAGGGCGTAGGTTCGGTTTATGAGCGGAAAGATTCGGTTTCGTTGTCCAACTCAAAACCGAAAACATCCCGCAATTTGAAACAAATTCGGACTAAAGTTGGTTGCCGAATTGATTTTTGGAATTCGGTTTGCCTGCTAAAAGAAGCTAGCACCCGAATTCAGAAAGTGTTAAGGTGCCGAATGATTTCCGCTTGCATTTAGAATTCTGATTTCGAAAACATTAATTATGCGAATTCGAACCGATTCCATACCGAAAGTGCTGAATACTTTTACAAGTCAGATGTTTTCGGTGTATTTGTTGGTTTGTTTTTTGTTTTCAAATTAGTTTAAAGTTTGAAGTTTGTTTATGAAAGAAATAAACAATCATTTATAAATTGTGTTTTTGTAATACTTAATTTTATTTGACAATGTGCTATAAGTGACAGTGACAGTGTCATCATTGGTTCACATTGTCTGAGTAAAGAGGAATTTGGAAGCAAAACTCAAACGATTCAGTTTATCAACCTGACAGTAAAGTTGAGTTCATCAGTTGTTTTGTTACTCAAATAGTGACACAGTACTGTCACTATTGTTACACTACGCTGTCACTTAAATGTTGACAATTAACTGTACAAGTGCACTTCATTGTTCAACTTAATGAGTTCTTTTTTTTCAAAGTAAGAGCTTTTCCATAGTATATGATCTACAAAATAAACTGCTTTAAGCAAGTACAGTTAGGTTGGTTAAGTGGTTAGGAAACTGAGTGAGGTAGGGTGTGTCCGGTGGTCGTCTCCTGCCTGTTGTAAACTTTTTTTTTCGGCACAGTTTCGGTGACCAAAATGTTTTCGGCTGCCGCCTTCTAATGGAACGCGCAGATAGAATGCTTATTTTACGCGGTTCAGTGGCCATTCTAAACCTTACTCCAACTTTCGGTACCAACTCTTATCCGAATTCTGTCCGAAAAGTTTTGGTACATCGGGAACTCTCATAAGGATTCTGAAATTTTGAAAAATTTCAAAAATTTCAGCCATTATTGTAAAAACAATATATTATGAGTACAAAATGACATATGTAACTCAACTATTGCAAATAATACAAATACACATTACAAATGTGGGGCAAACAACATAAATTTGTTGGGTTACAGTTATACAACGAAATCAACTACGCGAAAATTTGAAGATAATACTAATACAACGTTGAATTTGCTTTAATCACACGCATTGTACCACAACGTAAGAGAGTCCCACATAAAGTATAAAATATCCTCAATTGAGTTTAAAGTTTCACAGTTGCACTGCAAATATTGAAAACAAGAATCAAGGACTACGACTACGTGAGTTTTTTTTTTGCTTAGGTTTACTAACGAACCAGTTACTAGTCAGTTGGGGGATTTAGTTGGAGATATAGCTAGGAATTGTGCGTTTGCATGTCCAAAGCTCCGGTAGTTTTACGCTGTGCTGTCACTGTTTTATGAATCCTGAATTTTTCCTGCTTCGATCCAATCCAAATCTAAAACTAATCCAAAACCTAACGGTAGATCACTTGCAGGAAATATGATAGAAGAACATTCAGAGAATATTGAAGGAACAATTCAGCCCTGAAAATTTTGTACTTTCCTTTTCTAAATGTTAAGATTTAGATTAGCGGTTTTAATGCACTTTTTTTTGGCTAATCACTGATCATTGTAAATGATTCCATACTCCTCCGCTAGGCCAGACGGATAGCTCCTCTTGTTTGACTTAAACCTGGGTGGTTTTAGAATATTTATTTAGGTTAATGATAGGTATATGCTTAAATTTAAATTTTATCTATGCTTGGTTCAGCTAGATAGGAATTGAGTTGTACCTAATGAATCCGGTCTCCGTTTGTTTTTAATAAACTTGTACCTCAACCGAATTTATAATTTCGTTGCCATTTCTTTCTTTTAGGAAAAAAAATGAGCCCTTTTATCGCCGTCTTGATTATTGTGGCCTCAGTACTGGAGGCTTCAGCAATGCTGAGCGATAATGAAGTTATCACACTGTGGAATATCCTACATAACAGATTTACAGGAATCGGCGAAATGATACTTCCTCTTACTACCGACCACGTAAGATTAAGTGACACTTTCTTTTTTCAATGGAACCAAGTATTAATCCTTCCCAAATGATTGATAAAGTTTAAGTTGCCAAATCCGTCCATACGTATACTTACGCAAAAAATGTAGCAGTCTACTTCTAGGCAACCCAAACAAAAAAAAATCAAAATAATTTATCGTTAATAAGAGCTTCAGCGTCTAGAGACATCTTAAATTTTAAAATAACACTAGTTATACGGACTCAAAATACATTGTCATCTGGCGTTTAGTTATCTTGAGTAAACGGATAAGTCAAAAAACGGGCTGCAACAATGACCGGAGAGTTTTTGTTATTATAGGTTCAGACTGTTGTGGAGGGATATGCCGTCGAATGGAAAGAGCTGAATTGTGACGCGGATGAAATAATTGACTTGACGGATGAAGTGTTTCTTCTAGTACCTAGATTCAATTGTGCAAAATCTTTAAGCCTGGAAGACACATTTTCAGATTGCGTAAATTCACTTCAGGGAGATGTCGTAAGTAACGTTTAAATTGGTAACAAGGGCATGGAAAGTTCTTCAAGTTTGTTCAAAACAAGTAGCGGATAACCCTTAAATAATGTAACCAAACTCGCCCAAAAGCAGATGTTTGAGGAACCCTTTCTAGATTTCAATTTCAAAAAAGAGAAATACAGGCCCAGAAACTTGAAAAGTGCCACTCAATGGTAGCATTGTCCTAGGACGGGGTAGTTTGATTTAGCTTTTTGCGACATTTTTTCAACGAGAAAGTTGTAAGAAAAAAAAGGCAAAAAAATACTTGAAAGAGTATACTTTTGGCGCACGTTTCTGTCGCCAATGTTGTAGTAAATGTTGAAACCTTTTGAGATATATTAGGTGAACTTAAATGCCATAAAAATCAGGCTAAATGCCATAAAAATAAGGCAAGAACTATGTGCACCGCAATGGTAGGTTTAGACCCTCAAAGGATCCCAAGCGTCATTTGGACGGCTCTCAAGTTTCCCATATAATAGGAGAACCGGTTTAATAGTAAAAACATGCAAATATAAAAAGCAAAATAAAAAAAAGTTACATAGCAACTAGTCATTACAGCCTTAAAAATGTGTATATTTTTTAGTTTGAAGGAGTAACTCATGTCGGCATCTCAAGGGTTGTTTTCGATCCTCAAAACCGTGAACGCCTTAGCGACAATACAGTGCTACAAAAGGATATGTTAGTGCAATTCCTAATCATGCTCGTTAAGGGTAAGTCGCATTGAAATAGAAATAAAAAGCAAAATTGCAGTGTATTTTAAGTAGCAATACTTGGAATGTGGTAATGTAATTTGCGCACCACAGCTATTTCTTTAATTTAAAAAGGGTGAAAAAAATTATAAATTTAATGTTTAAAATGATGATTAATTAAGCGCCGACAAACGAACGTGGAGTATTAAAGCAGGAAGAATTGGATGAAAAATCGCTTAATTGTAAGTATATTTTACCCTGTTGCATTTGTTACTTGCTAATTGTTATTATTTTTTACCAATGCACGTAACAAGTTTAAGTAACTAAAGATGAGAACTATCAAGTTAATTGAAGTGACAACCGTCTTACTACTTCATCTTTATTTTTACCATACCGCTGTTATTTAACGGTAAAAAAAATTAAAATTGTAGCAATGTTACAAAAGAGATACTTAGATGCATGTGACTACAACTGGGTGTAGTCACCCAGTTGTACTAACCATTTACCAAAGTGATTTTTACCATAACGTTAAATATCAGCAAGAATTGGCATTTAACGGTAAATAAAGCTCACCCTTTAAAAAGCAGCTTGACACTCATCTCAATATATATATATTTTAAGTCTATAATATAGACTATTTTATATAATATAGTCTACAATATAGTATATATTTTATTGTAATTTATCCAAACACGGTAATGTTCACACAGCCTTTCAATGGCACATAAAATTGTACTGCTAGAAAAAAACGTGGCAAATAAATTTAATAATAAATTTCCAGGTATCAGAGAGAGAGTTTTGAGTTTACACAACGAGAAACGTGCCCTTCACGGTTCGAAAAACCTCAAACTAAATGAGGAGGTAAGGCAAATTCAATTTTTTTTTAAATACAAAACAAAAAATTACCATATAAATTTATGATAAGTACAAGCTTTTGATACTGTGCCGACATACATGCCGAAGACTTTCCAAAACGTACTATGATTTATAACTATAATATGGAGAACAAATTATTTGAATTCGGAATGTACGTTTGAAACCATTTGTGAAGTTCAATAATCAGCAAATGACCGTACGATTCTTTCCGTAACAAATAACTCCTTGTTCAACTAACTACTTTTTCCGAGGACGGGGTTGTCTAGCTTTAGTTGCATTATATAGCAAACAAAAGACGAACGCGGTGTGATATTGTAGCTGATTAAACAGTTAACTTTATAAAATAAGTTTTGTTATGTTGAGCTTTTTTGGACTTGTGGCTTAAGTCTTTAGTTCAAAAAAGTGCTATGTCTTAAGTACTATAGTACTAACTAGACATGGTTTGTACTACAAAGTCAGTCTAAAACCTTATATGAACGTTACAGCTCAACGGCATGGCTCAATACTATGCCAGTGCTTTATCAAATGGAGAGGAACTTGTAATTAGCCCATCTGGAAAAAACCGTGCGCATGGAGAGAACATCGCCAACTATGGCGTTCTGAGCAGGCATAACATGGACGCTGAAGATGCCGACTTTGCTTGTGAAGACTGGTAAGCCACACTACTGTTATCAGTCCCTGCAACATTACAAATTTATGTTAAACCCTCCTGTAAATTTTAAAATTTAGGTACAACAAAAAAGTTTTCTACAATTACCAAAATCCCGTTGTTGCCGATTTGGGGAAATGGGAGACATTTACAACCATGGTTTGGAATGGATCGGATCGCATGGGCCTTGGAGTTTCTTACAACACAATTCGAACAAAATCGGGTCTTAAAGTGCACGTAATTTGGGTGGTTGCCAAGTACCTGGAGACGCCTAACGACCCTGTTAAGTTTCTCGAAAACGTTTTCCCACCGAAAGGTTCATCATAAGGATCTTCAAATCAGTTACACTTTGTTTAAAAAAACTAAAACTTGCACTGAGGTGTAACCAATTAAATGACAACCCTGAAGAGTTTTTTTTAAAATGTTTTTCTTTATGTTTGCCTATTTTTCATTATGTTCACAATTGATATTTTTGTGTTTAATATTAATAAAGGCGCACTAAACTAACACTACATATGATTGTGCTCAGGTCAACCCAAGTTTTGATTGTGTGTCTGTTTTGAGTCTATTTTATTTTTTAGTAGGTAAACAAGCCTTTTTCTGGGAAATAATAGGATACTTTGCGTACTTCTTAAATGGTTTTATATCTTACTCAGCTGAGCGGAGACAAATTTGAGCAGAAATCGCGCTGGTACACCGCCAACTGTGTTTTATATGTACCTAAATGTAAAGGTTTTACATGTTAAACTTCCGCTCTGAGGGAATGTCAAATATCTCTCCTTTATAAATAGCTAACAAAGCAGTAAAAAGGATAGTATTCTTCATTTACACTTTGCATTTTTCCGTGCCAGGGTTTTTCAAATAATTCGAAGGGTTTAAAATTTTGCTTTTGTGCGGATTGCTCAATTTTGTACTTAATAACAATTAACTTAAAAACCCATTCATACAGTTAAAACACAATTTTGAAACGATAAATATAGTTGTTGACTACGATTAAGTAATAAGAAATTTTTTTGAGCCAATTAAATGTAATACTTACAGGTAACATTTTGCGTTGATGGTCGAGTTGAGATAAATAACTTATACAGGAACTTAGGTTAACCCATTCCAACGTCGTTACCAAATGAATTTTTCTGATAGTCGCGAATTTGACCCTTCGGTGACCCTTTGACCGCAAAAGGTCAGACATGACTGCAGAGGAGTGTATGGAGAAACTCCAATCTCAATTTCCTCACCAGCTCAAACTGCAGCAAAAAGGTGGTTGAGTTGGACGTTTGAGCAAAAGAGAAATTGAGAGAAATTTTTAGCTATAATTCCTCTATGGTGAAACGCTTTACTTCGCCACTTCCAGAGGTCCTCCCAGGGTCGAATATGTGACTAACAGACAAATTCACGTGGTAGCCATGTTAGATGTGGTTACTCTAAGTCACCATATAGGTCAGTTATCTCAACTCGACCATCAGCCCAAAAGGTTACCTTGTTAGCCCTCGCGTACGTAAGAACCCTCATTTAGGAACAAAACTCAGTTTTCGAAG
Organism: Bilobella braunerae; assembly: GCA_034694865.1. Classification (NCBI taxonomy): domain Eukaryota; kingdom Metazoa; phylum Arthropoda; class Collembola; order Poduromorpha; family Neanuridae; genus Bilobella; species Bilobella braunerae. The sequence continues at coordinate 12,182 of JAQFYP010001676.1, forward strand.
ACAATTGTTGCAAATTGTTAATTATAATTATAATTAAGTAATTGATATCCCAAATCGGGAATTGATAGTATCATTTGGACAAAGGTATTCAGTTTATTGTTTTAAAATTTAAGGAATTTTGAAAAATTGTTAAGCTAGAATTTGGTTAACCCAAATTAGCTTTAGTTCTAGTTAAATGTATGTAAAATTTTTCGGAATTCAAGTACAAAGTTGTATTGTGAGCGGCTTGCTGCCCATAAGAAGTATAGTTACTTCACCCATGGTAAATTTAAATTAGGCTTTTCTTTCATTTGGTAATAGTATAAGTTCTACAATTTAGGTAGATATATGATCAGTGAGTATTTTCCTTCCTTGCAATTTCCGGATTAAAGGAGACCCTCCATGCAATTTCCCGATTAAATGGCACCCTCCATGCAATTTCCAGACTAAATGGAACCATCCATACAATTTTTATATTAAATGGGACCCTTCATGCAATTTCCCGATTAAATCGGACCCTACATGCAATTTCCAGAGTTCTTTGTTGCAATACCATTTCACGGTTCACCCTTATTATTAAAATCATTTTTATCTTTTTGTGTTTGGAAATTTGGAAACCGTTAACGCTGTTCTTAACCTTTTGCCTTATTACCAAGAACCTTAAGAGAAGTTAGGTTCATCGTAGTCTTCATCCATTGGCTGGTTGATTCTAATGTCACTACTTGAAATTGCAGTCATAGTATGCCTAGCAGCTTCCCGCAGTAACAGTTGCCCCGCTGTAACTATACACCCCCTATTATCTTAAGTATCTTAAGTTTCCCAAGTTATTATAAGAATAAACGTTGGAAAATTTCAATAAGAGTCATAGTAAATTATTTTCCAATTTTTGAACTTTTGACACTGGAAATCGGAAGTAGTTTCTGGCCAGAGATTGGCGCAAAACCACCCCAGATACTAACCTAACTCATATGCAAAATAAGGTGGCTTACCTCCAGTAGTATTTGCAAAATTTGACAAAGTATGTTAAAAGTTTGGTGATTTTGACCTTATTTGACCTTCCAACACTGGAAGTAAATTTTTAAACGAAAATGAACCCAGAACTGCCGCAGATACACATGCGTAAAAAATATGGTGGCTGTAGCTCCAGTGCTTTTTACAGAAAAGGTTAAACATCGACTAAACTGTGGGCAATTGATATTTGGTCCTGGGCAAACAGGAAGTAAATTTTTTAGCCCAGAATTTGGCCTCAAACCTCCCCATTTACAAACCTCACTTATGTACCAAATATGGCACCCCTAGCCCCAGCGGGTTTTGCAGGATTGGATAAAACACATTAAAATTTGAGGAGCTTGACCTTTGACCCTAGAAAACCGGAAGCAAATTTTACCCGGAGCTTGAATCAAAACCACTCCATTTACAAACCTCACTTATGTACCAAATATGGCACCCCTAGCCCCAGCGGGTTTTGCAGGATTGGATAAAACACATTAAAATTTGAGGAGCTTGACCTTTGACCCTAGAAAACCGGAAGCAAATTTTACCCGGAGCTTGAATCAAAACCACTCCATTTACAAACCTCACTTATGTACCGCAAGTAATCATTGACTAATTTCGAAAATGTGGCGCCAGTAGCCCATGCAGCCTTTGCAGGTTTGGATAAAACATGTTAACATTTTGGCATTTGACCATTGACTCAGTAGAAACCAAAAGTAAAAGTTTCCCGGAGTTTGACCCAAAACCACTCCATTTACAAACCTCACTTATGTGCCAAACGTAGCACCTCTAGCCTCAGCGGTCTTTGCGGGTTTGGAGTAACCACGTTAAAATTTTGGGCATTTTGACCTTTGCTTCTAGAAAAACCGGAAGTGATTTTTGCCCGGATTTTGGCACTAAATCAAATTTTTAAATTTCACCTAAGTAGAAAATATGGTGCCTCTAGCCGCAGCGGTCTTTGCGGGATTTGAGAAATCGAGGTAGTTTGTTTTCATCCACTAAAAGTTTGTTGCAACAACTGAACTATTCGTTAATTAGTAAAATCGAGGGTAGTATTACCTTAAGGTAAAGAAGTCTTATTTGTTTTTGTTTTTGTTTTCTTGATGCTTTTTGACATTTGTCGATGGCCTAGTTAGGTATCTTGTAGTGGTCTCGGCCTGTGAGTTGACTGGGAAGTGCCGAGGACAAAAAAAAAGTTGCTTCTGGACACTGAACTTGGGGTTGAATTGGGAGCCTCTGCTTAAACAGACGCTGAATACCACCTTACTCATACTTACCCTTTGTTACCCATGTCCACTACCTTCCAGACTTCCACTCAGTGTTTCTACGACTACTTTTTCACTGTGCGCCTGGCAGGATTCGATCCCGGCACCAACCTAAGCTAAGAGCAGTCTTCTAACCTCCGGACTAGGGGAAATTGGCAAAAATACGTTTTATTTGACGATCCCGCTGAGCGGATAGTCAACATGTAAAGGAAAAGGTAGTGAAATAATATGGAAGGAGCTCATTATTATAAACTTTGTCATCAAACGGGCACAACAGACTATCCGTAACATTGTAATATTAACCCGC
>JAQFYP010001677.1:0-14723 GCA_034694865.1 Bilobella braunerae
GGAGATACGGGCATACACAAGGTCAGAGGCAAGGTAATTCCTTTAAGGGAAAAACCAACAGAAAAGACTTTTTTGTGACTGATCGGGGGATTTGAACCCTCGTTCTCATGATGGCTAGTGGAGAGAGATTGAAGCTCCAACCACTAGGCCACTACCGCCAACTACAAAGTCAGGAAAACGAATAGAAAAATAAACTGTACACGGTTGGCCTAACTGCTATTCCCTTTGCTTTCCCGCTTGAACAAAGAAATTTAAAACTGTCGCTATACAGTTAAAATAGGTAACAATGCTCATTATAACGAAATTAAAAAAAAAATTAATTTAAAAATAATGATGGTTTTTCATATTTTTTTCAAAACTTCAGTTATTGTTTGACGTAAACCAATATAGAAGTACAGTAAAATTAAAAAATACGTAAAATTCACAAAAAAAAACGCCATGCACAAAATTGAGCGGAGTCGTCTTGTGCAATTAGGCGAATCATACAGCTAAGTGTGCGATCTTAACGTGACCAATTCAAATGCGAACGCCAGCGGTCACACTTAGAAATTAATGTTAGCACTCTGGCGAGAAATTTCGAGTTTCCAGAACAGAAAATATCTCACTTAAACCAAATCGTTTAAACATTCCGTTGTTGAAAACAAATAAACAAATTAAACAACTTGATTGATTTAGCTGGTGCACTAGGAAACATTTTAAAGCTCTTTAATATTTAGGAATGCAATTGTGCCGCCACTGCAATGCAATTTAGGATTTCTCTGTTCTTTTGAAAGGCACGGTATAAATACCCCACTATGTTCTACGGATGTCATGTTTTGCTTAATTAAGGCATGCAGTACTCGAATCTTTTGGATGATTCTAGGGGTATAATTTTGGAATAAATCGTTGTGATATAGGTATCCATATGCATTTCACATTTACAAATCCTTTTGATTGAGTCATGGGTCAAAATAAATTTTCTTAGCAACTAGTTTAAAAAAAAAACAAGCTTGACCTAACCTAGTATATTCGATTAACCTTGGAAATATTCTACTTTTGTGTCATTAGTTTTCAAGTTTTCAAGAATTTTATTTGAAAGTGACAGAAATCGGCTGAAAAAAACTTAACAGAAACACGTTGAAGAGATATGTTGGTTGATTTGTTTCAAGTTTAAAGTTTCGAGAGCAAATTGTTAGCATTTTTGCAAGTTTAAAATTTGAAAAAAATTATTGAGTGCTTACATTCTTCAAGTTCACAGTACAAGTTTAAAATTTGAAAACAATTCTGTGAGTGTTGTTTTTGGAAGTTGAGAAAAAGTATATTTGTGTTTTTTTTTAAGTTCTGAGTTGAGTAAGGTTGTCACGATTTGTGGAAACACAGTTTAGTAACATAATGCTATAAAGCGCTCACCAAACTTTCCATTTCTTCCAAATCACATTAATCTTTTTAAAAGCACACTGTAGTGTAATTATAATGTAATGGGAAGTATGAAGGTCAGGGGTCAAGGGGTCAAAGGGGCACGAAATTGGGGCAAGGGGCAGACTGATGGGGGTTCAGGGGGACTGGGAAACCTATATGCAAAGGCTAAGTGCCTACTGTCCGGATCCAATCCAACAATAAGTGAAAGGTCAAGAGGTCACGAGGTCACACGACAGGACCCGAAGGCCACTACTTTTATTGTGGCAAACAAACAGAAACACAACTACAGAAAATGATGATGTGGTGGCGAGGGAGTGACGCAGGTCCTTCCTCGATGCCTCCTGAAGTGTCCGAGCAAAGAGTCCAGAGCAAATGACGTGAGCTAAAGGGAATTGGGTAGTTTGCAGAGGGGATGTGTGGAGCACAAGGCGAGGTTACTTGGTTTGGCTCGATGTAGCTCCTCCCCTTATCTCGCCAGTGGTTCTCCTGAGCCCTAATGGAAGTCGGAGGGCCTTTGGAGGGGTAAGGGTGACGCTAGGGTTAAGGGTGACGATGAGGGGTTAAGGGCCCTTGTAACCCTACAAATGTCATTCGTTCAAAAAATTTTAGTTTCGAATGGTAAAATCGTGTTGAAATCAAAGTTGAGAGAGATCCACGACTATGCTTTGGTATACACTGATGATACTAATTTTCTCTGAATGTAGAGCAACCTTAAAATGTCGCAAACAATTAAAAAGTTTTCGTGTTTCGTGTAGAAGATAATGTATAATGCTTGAGTCATGGGGATTTATAATTTACAACCTCGCCCCCTCCCCCATCCAAATTTTTAAATATTTTTTTTTCATGCTGAGGCGCATAATTGTACATCCAGAACACGAGATTTTTAACATCCACTTATCTGTGGGGGGGGGGGGTGTTCTGTGTTTGAGCTTGTACAAATTTACATAATGTTAATTTATACTTAATTACTAAATCATTGTTGGTTGAACATACGGGTAATAAAAGGAGTGGAATTTCTTTATTAAAATTTCTTCACTCCATGTAGAAACTCCGTTTTTGGAGTACTGTGCGTTGAAATTTATTCGACTGTCAAACACGTCTGTCAGTTCCATGTAATTCCAGGCTTGGACCAAGAAATAAATTAAACTTAAAAATGCTCATTCGAATGTAGCCTAATTTTTTAATAGTTGCTATAATAGTTTTAACAGCAAAATCAAGAGGTGCTGCATAAATATTGCTGCTATTCATTGGCTAAAGTAACCTAACTATTAAGACCTCACTGATAATACTGACAATTATATTTAACTAGCAAAAACCCCAAAACCCGATTTTTTTTTATTGAAACCGCACATTAAAGCAAACCACAGCAATTAAGATTATTTACTTTCGTGATTACTTCTAGCACAATGTTTTTATTGTTGAAATAATAAATAATAAAAAGTATTGAGTACTACAGATTACCGTGATCATACATCTACTTGTTTAATTTATATATAGTGTAAAACATGCACTTCACTTGGCCATCAATTAAATCCAATCGTACGTCAGCTTGTAAATAGGGGGTTTCTGCTCCTGACGCAATATGGGTACAACTGATGGTACATCATGACCTGTGATTTTAACGGGAATCCAAGATTTGGAGGCAAACCTGTCTTGTATCGGAGTTTTGCTAAAACTGAAACTGTACTGATCAAAACTCCTAAATCTTGCCATCCAATCTGTATTTTCCTGTATGTGTAGCAATCAGGCGACAGTGGAATTGATATTACCCTAAAACATGATATTTGAACTTATTATTGCTTTGGTTGCACTTATTAGACCGCTGTAACTTTCCTCACCGCATTCGCTTATCATTGGTAACAGTAACCACAATGTCAAGTTAAGCATCACGGTAAACCTTAAAGTTGGGGAAACAAGTGACTTAATGCGTTACTTAAGTTTTATGAGTCATTTAAGATAGTAAACGGGGGGGTACTTTAATTGTGTTATGGGTAATTTAAGAGAGGTCATTTGAGAGGTAAAGTGGCAAATATTGCACAGTTGGAACAAATAAGTGAACATCCTACTCGCCCATTTCAATAATTTGGGTAGTATCCACCAGTTGTCGACTGGTCAGTCCACCACACCAACACAGTAAAATACACCTCCTTTGAGTAGAACAATAACAAATTATTGATGTGATATGCTTCTAAACTGCGAGATTTGAAATTTTAAAACTTTTTGGAAATGTTTAAAAACAATTACGTAGCATTGTCGGCCGAAGGTTTGAAGTTGTTTCACTAGAGTGTCAGAACGGCCTGCTTAAATTTTTTGTCAATTTGTGTGTTTGGTGGCGCAAACAAGTAGAGCTACGCGAACTCAAGTGATAATTCCAATATGCCCTGCAGTAATTTTACTTGTACTGGACTTAAAATTATTGTTTTTGCAGTCAAGCAGAAATGAAAAACAGGCTTAAAATAAAACGAATGTTAACGATAATATCTTGAGCAAAACCACAAAACAGACTGACACTGTATCATTTAGAACGCAGATTGACTTAACCTCACTACCTTTTCTACCAATAAATTAATTTAAAAAAAAATGAAATCCAGACAAACCAGTTCAGTGTTGTCTTCTAAATGAAAGCTTGAACAAACTTGAGCCAAATTTTAACAAATTCTTAATATTTTATGTATTTGACGTTGAGCAATTGAATTTAAAAAAATGTGACAAATTTCTAGCATTTTTCAACAAAATTTTAACAGCGTATTAACAATTCTCAAAATTAACAGATTTGGAACAATTTTGAACAAAATTTTAACAGATTTTCAACAAAATTTATCAGATTTGTATTTTATTAAATGTGGCGTTGAAAAATCGAATTAAAAAATCGATTTCTTGGAGTATTTATTTAAAAAAACACCACTTGAAATAATTTATAGTATTTATATATAATTTAATTTTATAATCTCCAAGATTCTTTCAGAGTGCGGTGGTTTGAAGTGCACGGAGAAGGATGACGGAGTTTTTAGAGTTGTACAAGAGATTACGGCTTAGCCAATTTCAGAGACATTAAAAAGTAATATTCGTGACGTTGCCAACTTGATTAATTACATTAACTACTGGTAATTGTCATTTAAAACCTAGTAAGTTTTGCTAATTTTATATTTTATTTCCCAAGGCTTTTGCTAATCTAAACATATTAATGCGAGTCGATTGCCACATTACAACGGGCAATCACGTTACAAATAACCTTACGCTTATTAAATGTCATGTTTTTATAGCCGTACTTTTTGATTAGCTAATCAGCAACGGCTGTGCGTCCGTAACAAAACGAGCCTCACGCGTATGAATTCAAAAGTTAGATTGCACGACAGCAATTAACATTATTTATTTTCACGAATATGATTTACTACCCGGGGAAAGCAATTTTCCTCCTTATTTTAATGCACGTGTTCAGGGAGATTGTTTTTGTTTTGAAGTGTAATTGAGGTGTGGAATGCCATTGCATTTTTGTAATGCTATTGTGGTTTTGAAGTGCAGTTACGATTGCGAAACACGGACTGAGGGACGCACAAAAAAAAAGACAATTAGAGTGGAGAATTTGAAGCAAGAATTAAGTTTTATTGTTTAAATATAAAATAAGTTTTGAAAACTACGGAACATATTTACTTTATATACCTTGCTTAACACGAAGAACTGGACAGTCGAAAATGAACAATTTGTTGATTTTGATAAACCATGATGGGATTTATGTAAACGTAGGAAGTCAAGGGATATCTTTGAAAGTAAACATCAAGCAATGTACTCGGACTTTTAACCAATGTTCGCCTCATAAACGCACAAAAAACTGTCAAACTTTCATGGAAACAAATTTGAGTGTCGTGTTAAGCACGGTATAAGAACATACACTCTACTTGGCCCCATTTATTTCCAGTCGTACGTCAGCTTGTAAGTAGTGGGTTTCTGGTTTGAAAACCATCTGTCTGTACCTGATGGTAAATCATGCCCTGTGATTTTAATGTGAATCCAAGATTGTTTATATAATTCAGTTGGCATCAGACGTCTGCTGAAACTGAAACTGTGCTTACTAAAACTCCTAACTTTTTCCATCCAATTTGGACTTTTCCGTAAGCGTTCTGTCGCAGTAGTTGTGGCGTCATATGTGGACCAATCAGGCGAAAGAGGAATTGTGATAACCCTAAATATGATTATAATAAGATTAAAATATGTATTATAAACAAGATATGTGAGCCAATTAATATTCTGGTTGTAATTGCAGCACTAGTAATTTCCTCACCGCATTCGCTCATCAATAGTAACAGTAACCACGATGTCAACTTCACGTCTACGGTGAATCCTAAACGTCACCTTAAAAGTATAGAACAAATGTATTGTTAAAATTGAGATTCTGAAAGTTAATAACGTTTGGTTCACTTTGCTACATATGTAATTTAAAAACAAAACATAAAAAACCCACTTGATCGAGAACCACAGTTCCACGCACTATTGTTCCCAATACATCAATCTTTTCGTAGGAAACAAAACGACGCCACTTTGTTGCTTCATTAGGAGCATTGCAGGCCAGAAACAAAACGAAGTTCGGATGAGGTAAATGCATCGGAAGATTTGCATTCCACTCCAATCTTAAACAAATTTTTAAATTGTACATAATAAGAACTTTTAGATAATAGACTAGACTAGTATTAGACTATAAACTACTTATCCATGATATATAATGTACATAAATTAAAGGCTAATTAACAACTAATAACAAGTTGACTCAAACTAATAACTAACAATATTTGTCCAGATAATGTGCTTTCTTGAATGATATTTGCGAGATTTTCGTATATTGTTGTGTGGTATACTTCATTAGATCTGCTATACATGTTTACCACCAATACATCAATAGGTATCCGCTAAAATTTAAAAATGTAAGGTACCTAAGATACTAAGCAAGATAACTTTTGCAGAAGCGCACAGTGAAAGAAGCGTTTACACATTACATAAGATAATGGCTTTTAATTTTAGCAATACAAACACCAAATGCTCTTTAAAAAAGAATGTAGTGTAAAATAAACAGTTGTAAACGCACGTAACGTAAGTAGTGTATTCAACTAACGCAATTAAGTTGTTTTCCATAAATTCAAACCCAAAAACACCACTTTTTTGGTCTTTGAGGTCAGCTAGGGGGTCATGTCACTGTGGGGAATGGGTCAGGGGTCACCTGGTTTGTTGAAACCATCATAATTTTTCATTTTATGCAAAATTTAAAAAAAAATCGGTTATAGGGGTCATTTTGGGGAATGGCATCTAAGGGAAAAGGGTCAGGGGTCACCTGGTTCGTTGGAACCATCATAATTTACCTTTATATGCAAAAATTGCGAAACCCCGGAAAAACCAAATTTTCGGTTTTGGGGTTCATTTTCGGGGTCAAAATGAGTGGAAAGGGTAAGACCCCTATGACCCATCTTTGAACTTGACCTCCCTATTGACCCTTAGAAAATTTTGCCGCAAAAGGATTTATAAAATGTCAACGCGTTCGGGAGTTATGGCGCAAACAGACGGAAACACTGAGTCTTCCCATAAAGCAGCTAGACACTACTTAATAATGGATGCTTTTAAACAAACCAAAAAACTATTTATTTTTCGCAAGCTTTGTAAAAATAAAATCTCACACCTTCGTTGCATCTTTTTGTTTTCACGTTTCAGAAGACAATAAGCCATTGGATAGTAATTTAATAGATATTTACAAACTATTAAGTAAATAAACGAAGGGTTCATGCAAAAAGGGAGTTCGGTGTCAGCGTCATTCGTCACTTCGTCTCTACGGTGTCCATGTCATCGATTTTTATTTCAGCATTTTTTAGCTATTTTTCAGGCTTACGGAAAGTATGGTGTCTATTACATAACGGGGTCACTTTTTTCAATTCCGTTTTCAGCCATAAGTATTTGAGTTCAAGGGGGTGGTCACATTCGAAAATGGGTAATAGGGGTCTGACCCTTCGCCCTCAATTTGACGACCCCCTAAGTTACGTTTGGCTTTTTATGTCACAATAAGTTATAATGGTTTCAACAACCTATGTGCTCCCCCGACCCTTTTCCGCCTAACCTAATTAAACTAACCCAACCCTAAAACCCGAAAAATTTTTTCTGGTTTTGTATGAAACAAAAAGTAATAATGGTCACGACGACCCAGGTGAACCCTGACCCTTCAACCATTTTTGGATGACCCTCTAAGTAACCTGCAAACCCAAAAACTCGGGTTTTCAAAGTTTTGCAAGTGTCAAAAGAAAAAAATCTTATCGAAAAATCGATTTTTCTGCTTTCGTATGAAAGCATGTTAATCAGTGCAATACGCTACTTACGTTATGTGCGTTTGCAACGTTTTATTTTGTAAAGGCTAACCTTGTATTCTGTATAAGTGAGCGTAGCCAGGGATAGACTGGGCTTGTCATCCACGCTCTTGATACAAATTGGTGACCAAGGAATCTCACGAACGTATCTACCAATTATTTCATCCAGTTGTGTCGTGACCGCTAATGCTGGGAACTGCAAGTCACTTCCTAATGTACTTACTTTTCTAAACCTGATATTTAAGTGTTCCGCTTCTAAATTCCAAAGTATTTCACTCGAGTAAAACCTGCTTCCGGATGATGAGACTTCAAATACTAATCTTGATAAACAAAAAAAAATACAACTCTGCAGGATCTTTGAACTTTTATAAGGTAAAGGTCACTCAAAATGAAAATAGGTGTTTCTATGCAAAACCACAAAAATCCAATTTTTTTTAAAACATTTTGTTACGGGTTTTATGAATTTACCAGATTTGAAAAAAAAAAAAAAACTTCAAAAAAAGAATCAGTTGAGAAACTAAATCAGAATTGTAGATTTAGCGTTAACTCTAGCATCTTATTATAACAGTAGATTGGACTACCAACTTCCAAAATTTTGGAAGTAACTCAATTAACATCCAAATTCTGAAACTGTTAAATATCGTTTAGAGAGAACAATTATCCAAATTTGAGAGTTACTTCTAAAACAGGCCCGAAAATTCTAGCAGGTAGACTCCACTGTATTACACTATTTGCAATTATATTATGTGTCTGTAAATCATACTTTTAGTGGAATCGTTGGAAAAGCTGCAATACTTACTGCTTATCAGAGTCGTTTTCATTGGGAGTGCATTTATGCATAAAGCCTATGCAAGGGTAATCATTGAGAATTGCCCTTACAATCCAAAACTATGGAAACAAAAGAGAATAATTTAATTTATACATAAACATAAAACCTTTGAGCAACCGTTAATCTAAATGATATTTACCCATAAACAAATATCAATCAAGTTTTGCGGTTGTCTCTAAGTAAAGTAAAGTAGGGTCAACATGAGTGAGTAGGGATATGGTAAGAAGGACACATTAGCATGGATACATGCAAATGAGAGTAGTCTTTTGAATTTTTGCAAGGCTACTGGGAAACCTTATCGGATCATTTCCATATTCTCTGACTGTGCATCCTAATTACGAAGATACAGGATACGGGGTTGCACGAGGTCAGGGGCTTGGCAATTCCTTTAAGGGGGAAACCAATTGCAAATACTTTTTTTGCTGCTAGTCTCGGGATTTGAAACTATGTTCTCAGGCTGGATAATGGAGAAAAACAGCCGTTCTAGACTACTAGTCCAATTGAGGGGGTAATTGAAAGTGGTAACGGTAAAGCGAATTTAAAATTTGGGTAACTTATTTGAGTAAAAGTAAAAATAAAGTATTATAAATTTTTAAATATTTAAATAAAGGTAATTGCTATTAACAATAAATCATTAATTATACATCTAGACAAATCAATATGCAAGTGAACCCAAAATTATTCGTACCTCCACCACTGCAGCAAAGTGAAAACTCTTTCCCACTAAATCTGTCAATTTTTTCACTGTCCACCACGACCCATCTACCTCAATTTGCAGTTCATGAGGTGTTCCAAATAGGTTGTCAAATTCTATAGGTGCCCCTTGTTTATTGCATATGCTCATTCTAAAAATATGATTTTTGGAATTAATTTTTTTTACTAAATTACAGTCTGCGCCAGCTAACGTCAAGCTCAAAATGATCTTGCCATAAAAAAGTATATGGAATTGCAATTTATGTGAGGCCAATTACAATTAGCCATGATTGCAATTTGATTGCAATCAAACCCCCTTTATAAAAAGTAAATTATTTTGTGGCTTTTTCAGCTGGCCCTTGTACTTATTAAGTGTCGTTTTTTTATGGCCGTAGCGTTTGATTTGCCAATGAGCGGCTTATGCCACCGAAACAAGAAGGGTCTAGGCGCGAGAATTAGAACTTTCAAAATTGAAAAGTAGAATTCAACCACAGCACTCCCACCTTTACTCCTCCGCCTAGCTCCAAAATATGCGCATTTACAACACCAAAATTTCCTTTTATTTTGAAAAAAAAAAAGATATAAAGGTGAAAAAGGAGTGCTGCGTGTAATGTACTTTAGACTAGCCAAACAAGACCGTCCTAGGACAGGAGGAGCCAGAAATTAAAATAAAAGTACTCCTGTCTTACGACCGGCTTGTTTGGTTTTGTATGTAAATTTCATTATGTAACCTACGTGAATCTCCCGTACAACCCTCGCAACCCGCTCAACATTTCTGTTTTCGGCTCATATAAATTTTTGTAAACTGCCGCCAAAAATTCTCCCGTAGGATTGGCTCCATGAGACAAGGTAATTCTTACTCCCACTTCTGTTTTCTATGAGTCAAAGTTAGTAATTTATTTTGCCTCCAGTCTATCAAGAGCTAACATTTTACCTTTGTAGCTTGATACCAGAATTCTGGTTTGGAAGACATATGCTTGCTTATTTCATATATGTCAATTGGTATCCACTCTGTCGTAGTTGGGTCGAAAGGCTCACGACCTGTGCCAAAAGGAGTAATTGCGGAGTTCTTCAAATCTTTCAAGGAATTTCTATCTAATGGTAGAAGTTTCCCATCTTGGCCCCTTATGTCTAGCTGAAAACTAATAATGTAAGCATATAATTAATATTTAGGCTACGTTAGATCTTTCCCTGTTTCTTCAACCTGACATTAATTCACATGATTCTAAACAGTTTAAGTGGTTGGATTTGAATGAAGGGGGACACTGAAATCTGTTCCCAAAGGCAATCCTACTTTCTCAACTAGGCAAACCAAACTTTTTAAACTTGTCTTGGTACCCAAGTCTTGGTACCCAAGAGGAATGGAATGTTAGAGGGAAGTTTGGTGCAACAGAAATTTCTACTTAAAATAAAATTTGTGACCCCTTTCATTTGAAGCTAACCAGTTTAAATGGTCGTGAAACGTTTTTTAAACACATGACGTAAACAAGTAAAGGTAAAGGAGAGTTATTTGACATTCCAGCAAAGCGGATAGTCAACATGTAAAGGAGAGTGTAGAAATATGACAGAGAAGGAGCTAATTAGCAAAGATGTTGTCAACAAGTAGGCACAACAGACTATCCATAACATTCCGCTGTTTTACGGGCCTAGTCCACAAGGGGAGGACACCAACCTGAAATCAGGTACGGTCGTAGCTTTCGCCTCATAACCGCAGGTAATTATGCAAATGAGGGCAGTGGTCATTGGCAAACCTATTGGCTAATTTACATATCCTCTGTCTGAGTATGCCTAATCACGGAGATACGGGCATACACAAGGTAAGAGGCAAGGTAATTCCTTAAAAAAAATACCAATGGCAAAGACTATTTTGTAGCTGATTGGGCGGTTTGAACCCCTGTTCTTAGGTTTGCTAGTAGAGAGAGAGAGAGACTCTAAACCACTAGACCAGTTCCGCCAACTGTGGCGTAAACAAGTAAGTGACCCTTGTGGTGTGTGAGAACTTACCATTGATGACTACCCTGGCCAGCTGCCTCTTTAATGTCAACGCCAACGCCATAGTATAATTGGTTCTTCCAATAAGTCATAAAGTTGCAAGACTGCGACAACATAAAATATTAATAAAGGCACACACATGCAAGGTTTCAAGTTTTTAGAAACATACCGTTTGGGTGTCACATGTTATTTGTAGCGTACTTCCAGTATTAAGTACTTCGATTACGCGTCTCCACTCCCATTCTGTTTTCGATACAACATCCTCGTTTTCGTCTTTGGCAGTATCCACACGCAACTCTACTAGATGGTACGTTTCCTCCCTATCATATAGATCCGATAAGTCAGTAGGAGATAGAACATGACATTTCTCCTTCTTATTCCACTCGCAACTTTGGACGCTAATGATTTTCACACTGTATAAAAACAAGTGTTACAAACAAACAAAAATTTTGAATTTCCGATTGAATAATTTAATTATTTGAGTAAATTGGCAGTAAAACTATTACCTTTCAATTCCTGAGTCGCCCGACTTTTTGGCAATCCCTCGGAAGTTTGCATAAGCAAATGTCAAGTTGTATTTGTAGTACTAAAAAAAAGCTCATTGCATGATAAGATAAATTAGTTAAGCTCAAAAAAGTACAAGTTAGGAAGTTATGGTGGATCAATACCTCCTCGGCAAAAGTAAGGGTAAATCCGAGTACAAAGAACAGTAGTAACATGTTGGAAGGTTATTTTGCGAACTTTTTTTTAAAGCAAACGGATAGTGTAGCTAATAAAAATTCTGATCTAAAGCTCCTTTGGAAAGACTTGAAAGACTAAATGTGCTGAGCATCCTCTCTACAACATTTATTGGGTCTGCAATAATGTTGTGCAAAGTAGTAGAGAAGCTTTCTGGCTGCTTCAATCTTTTCAACCTGGAGAAACGTTTTTTTAAGTTTATAATACTTTACAATGCTAATATTTGTCTACAGAAGGATGTTTGTCTACATTGTAGTTTTGAAGAATATTGGAACCACTTGGACCATCTTTACAAAAAAAGTAAGGTGGCAGCCTAAATTCCTCATTTTTGTAATTCATCATGTAAATTTTTGTATTTGTTGTTAATTTTGGATAACTTAAGGCTATTTTTGCTATACTAATACTGTACTATACTTAATCTTTTTACCCTTTACCACTTAAGTAAAATAATAACTTAATAGTCTAACTAATACACTCAATTGGCTGCATTCTACAGCATCCGCCAAAAAAGTTTTGTTACCCATCGGCCCCTTGTCGATTTTCACTTTTTGAGATTTCAAATTTCCAGCTTACTCACTTTTTCCTTCAACTTATGGTTATTGCCATCTCAAAAATGGGAATTAGCAAAGGACTTATAAGTAGCTAAATTTAATTGATTCGTTGTTATGTAAACAAAATCATATCGTTGTCTGACTTATCATATCATCTTGAACAGTGTTCAGATTACATTATTAATCACCGTATTGAAAGCTGTTTGTGCGTGTGTGTGTACAAAACAAGTACTGCAATATGCATTAACAAACGAACAGTTGGCGGGGTTGGCCTAGTTATTAGACCTTCAGCCTCTCTCCCCTACCCAGCATGAGAACTAGGGTTCAAATCTCTTTATCAGCCACAAAAAAGTCTTCACTGTTGGCTATGTGCTTAAGGGATTACCTTGCCTCTGACCTTGTGTATGCCTGTATCTCCGTGAACTAGGCATACTCAAACATAGGACATGTAAATTATTCGATAGGT
The DNA here is from genome assembly GCA_034694865.1 of Bilobella braunerae. Classification (NCBI taxonomy): domain Eukaryota; kingdom Metazoa; phylum Arthropoda; class Collembola; order Poduromorpha; family Neanuridae; genus Bilobella; species Bilobella braunerae. Next base: position 13,006 of record JAQFYP010001677.1, read on the forward strand.
TTGCCAACGACCACTGCCCTCATTTGCTTAGTCACCTGCGGTTATCAAGCGAAAGCTACAGACGTACCTGAGTTGAAGTTGGTGTCCTCCCTTGTGGACTAGGTTTGTAAAACAGCGGAATGTTGTGCCGCTTGATGACAACAACTATGCTAATGAGCTCCTTATCCTCCCACGTCCCTAAACCTTCTTTTCATGTTGACCATCCACTCTGCCGGAATGTCAAATAATGGGCCTTTTCCGTTAATAAAAGATTGAGGATTATTCAAAAGAAATCCTCTTCAGCGTTAAATCTTACAAATGGGACCGATGCCTCTGAAAATTATCAGTAATTCATAAAATTTAGTATTTTTGTAAATATTCAAAAACACTTTAATCATGACTATTTAGTTAAGTTAAATTTTAGTTTTGAGGTAATTTACTTAATTGGGAGTAATGTTACAGTGTGCCAAAGTCTACACATCTCTAAATCGTATATGGAATTTACCTTTATTTAACATTATCAATCAATCATAAAAGACGGGTTTCAAATTTTTTTTTTGCAAGCTTTGCGAGAAGAAAATTTAGCAAATCTAGACGTTAGACGTTGTATAGCTAAATGGATGTAAAATTCTAATGCATTACTAACTTTGAAACTTTTAAAATGGAATGATTGCTGTAGGAGTCGAATCCAAAGAAACATTAAATTAATCCTACGAGTAGGTGTTGAGCTCTTACATGAGAATCGTATCGATTTCTGAAATGTTTTAGCACAACGTTTACATCATACCCTATAGAAATGTTTTTTTGCCAAATTTTATTGGGCTCGGTCCCACCCTAAAATGGTAATATTCGCTTTACTTTAGAAAATAGGCAAATGTTGTAAAACTTTAACAAAATTGAAAAACAACCTGTTGTCTATATTATCCAAAAATCCAGTTTGAAGACAAATAAAAGTTTCACGTAGATGAAGTGCTATTGTCGATATCGATTTCTCTCCCTATTCTGACGACAGCTGTAAATTGAGGATAAAACAATTAATATAGATGCACAATATAGTTAGGATAACGGTAAGGCATTTTTAATGCTCCCAAATATTGTTATATAGAAGAATTATATTAGATTGTACCATTAATGAATTAAAGACTAAAGTTAGTTAGTAGTGTACATATCCCATCAAACTCTAAAAACAAAACAAACAAAATGCCTCCATGATGTCGCAAAATAACGGATATGTTTACTTTGTGTGTTCTCTTTTGGCTGCCCCTCGCTGTAAAATTAATATTGTGTTGGTCTTAAGATCTAGGATCGTAAAACCCTAGATACTGTTTCAAATGCAGTTCGGTAGTAAATACACTTCTTTGCTTTCAATAATTGTGCTCCACCAAATTGCTCCGTAATTTGGCGCGTTTCGTGTATATGTGGTGTATATCTTGTGCACTCGCGTGCACAAGAGCAAGTGATGTGGTGGATAAACTCTACGGAAAGTTTTAAGAGAAAAACCTCAAAGCAAGTACTGGCAACAGTTCTAAAACCAAATTCAAATTTAAGTCAAATCAATGAGACGGTGCAAAAGTGCTTGTGCACATGTGTACCCGCGGTGGGGCAATATTTCCCACTATTCCAAATTCAAGTGCTGTTGAATCAACCTGATAGTACAAAAGAGCTTGTGCACATGTGTACCCGCGGCGGAGCAATATTTCTCACCCTCACAACTTCAACTGCTGTTGAATCAACCTAAT
>JAQFYP010001678.1:0-14720 GCA_034694865.1 Bilobella braunerae
TTTTAAGGGTCCCTTTGTTTCTTTGCTATTCCTGTAGGCCTGAGTCCGCATGAGTATGTGTCATACTCATGCGGTCATGCGGTCATGCGGTCCTTTGGTGGCAGGACGGCGAACGATTGCCAACCTCAAGGACAATGACCCTTCGTTCGACGACCTCGACGGCTCCACTCCACCGCAGTACAATGACTGCACTGCTCACAGTTGACCACGTAATGGATCCCGCCGAACAGGCTCATGGTCTCGCAATGCACAACGCCGACAGTCAATACGACCACGCCCGTCACCCCTCAGTTTATTAACCCAAACACCCACCGTCGGACCAACGTCACCATATTACCCAGTTACCCAGTCAACAGGACTACGCCGAAGAACACCGACGAACATCGCGCTCTCGCCCACCATCCCTCCGTAATCGTCGAGCTCAGGATAGGCTCCAATGTCATGTACTGACCCGTCGAATCTTCCGGAAATAAAATGAATTGTGGGTCGTGTTGAAGAAATTCTCTATAGTAATTGTCTAATTTTTTCTGTATATTCATCTAACCTTAATACTAAAATCAATAAAATCCTTTTTCGCGACCCGTAGGACCGTAAAATTGGTTTTCCGGTTTTTTCCTGGTGTTACCTGGATTATGCATTGATTGACTGATTGAGCTGCGTATTTCCATTGAGGTTTCACTGACAGCTCTCAACTGAAAAAGAGAATAGGAATAAATTCATTTACTTTTTCCTTTACAAATTCCAAATTTTTCATGTGCTTGGGCCTGAGTCCAAATAACTTTAATCAATCCTACAATACACGCAGCTCTTAAAAAGATATAATTTTTATTATAATATATGGGCTTGTCAAACAAGCCCGTCCAAACACCCGGTACAATTAATGACCCCTTGTAGTTTCTTAACACTTCGTTTTCAATTACTGGCATCTGGTTAAACAACATCTAGTTAAGTCGTGAAATTGCAAACTCAGACCTATTAACATGAAGGGTGCCTTAAAGGTGCACCTGTTTTAGGACGGGTCGTTCGTCTTAGGACTTGTTTTAGAAAAACAAATTTAATTAAATAATAAAATTATGTCGACAACGCGCAAACGCAAGATCGGTGTGTTAGTGAGAAGTGAAAAAAGTGAAGTGAAGTGAAAAGATGCTTTATTTCCTGAAAATCTGTCTTTTTATTAAGTTCAGTAATAATTACTTTTATATATAAAAAGTTTTTGACATACAAATAAAATAAAACAATATTGGGAGTAACTAGGCTATAGTAAGAGCGTATATAATGAACCTTTTGCTATAGTAAACAAGTTTATAATAAAACTCTAACTATGGTAAACACGTATAAAATGAAAATCTGGGTACAGTGTATGATGAAACCCCACATATTGTAAACTCCTACATAACAAAACCCGCATACAGTAAACACGTACATAAGGAAGCTCTAGCTATAGTAAACTCGTAAATAATAAAAACAGGTATAGTAAGCGCGTATTATAATGAAAATTTTGCTACAGTAAACTAGCGTAACCCCGCATATTGTAAACTCCTACACAACAAAACCCTAATATAGCAAACTCGTTTATAATGAAACCACACACTTTCGAATATAGTAAACTCGTTTATAATGAAACCACACACTTTCGAATATAGTAAACTCGTAGTGTTAATCTGCCAGTTTAAAGTAAGTTCGAGATTGCTCCGTGGTTATTATGCAACTAATAATATTCCACGCGCTCTAAAATTGACTGTCTGACACCTGTCAACTTATGCAAATAATTTAACTAAATAATGCTCGTTCTCTCCAAAAATTCAAGGATTCCCCATCATGTCTCAATTTTGAAAACTTCCCAATCACTCCTAATAAAACGTCCAACTTGTACTGAAATCACAATCACAATCAAGTATATTTCCAACATCGCCATGCCAACCATTTCGCTTTTGTCTTTTTTCTTGGCCGTACTCTCCGAAGCGTATTCCCAGTGTCCTCCAGGCACGGTTGAGGACCAGAACTTGGATGCGCTGTGCCTCCTGGTGGCAGCTGTATAAACGCTGGTCCCTGCGCTACGCATTCCACATGTACCCCGCAAGCAGATGATTCTCTGGTAACACTTGGGAATTTTGTATCGTAACAAATGCCTGTTGTTTATTTAGTAGGGCTTTGTTTCTCTTTGTAAATGTTGTCTTCCGCTAGCCAACCAAGCTCGTCCTAGAATAGAAGGATTTTACTTTTAATTTCTGGCTCTTTCTGTCCTAGGATAAAATTTTTTTTCATAGGCTCCCAAGGCAAACTCGACTTAGACATTGTTCTGAAAGCCCGAGAAATTGATTGGTGGATAAGTGCTGTCTAAAATACATTTTATTATTATTTAAATATTATCAAGGTTTGGCAAAATTAAGAAATAGGAATATTTAGTTAAATATTTTGACATTCTAAGAAAATTTTAGTAGAATTTTTTTTAGAACATAACGTGCAACATTTTAAAATAAAAGTTGGTTACATTGTAAAATTTGTTGCAAATTTTATAGAAAGCTAATTTCTACAAACAAAATAAGAAATAATTTGTCTTGCATTTGCTATTGATTTTCAATTATTTATATTAATTATAAAAAAAAAAATTTTCCTTTTACATAACTTTTAGTTTAGCAACTCTAGTAAAACTTGTATTTAAGTATTAGTGTAAAATGACAAATCAAAAACACCGTTTTTAAAGTTTTCAATTATAGAAACCAAATTTATCAGTTCATGGTGGTATCTAAATTATTAGTTAACCGATTGTTCTAAATTACAGCGATTTTTTTTAGACTTTTGCAATACTGTGTAATGGCATTTAATCAATCACCTGATGTCCGGCACAAGTATGTTTCACATGAGTTAAATGATGTAATAAGTGTAAATGCGTGAAGGGTAAAAGATCTTGAAAATCTCCAATCGTATTTTTATTCAGTAGTACAAATCGTATAGAATGACACATTTTTATGCACGCATTGACATAAAATCGGTTTCAGAATAAGTTTCATAATATATATGGAGTGTTATTTTCAAAAATATTAAAAAAATAAAACAAAAATAACTCGGTATTTGACTCAACTTTTGCCGTTTTCAATAATTTATTTGAAATCACTATTTGAGTTTTTTAGTAAATAGTTTTTACAGGGCTGTAGATGACTTAGAAAATATAATTTTCACATCTGGTAAATAACTACCCGTTTGTGACAATTGATCAAAGTATTATGACCTACTTTTGACAGATCTGTGCCTGTGACACCGGTGTTGCTGGCAATGGTATTTGTGGACCCGGCCTGGGCGAAGCATGCGGATACAATAATTTATGCGCCGTAGGACAGTGCCATGGTGGATGTAGATGTCCACACGAGAGCAGGTACAATGAAGCGACGAATCGTTGTGAAAATGATTGGGACAAGCCCTGTGATAACGCACGAGGCTACGGTGCTTACTGTAAGTCAAACCTAACCTGTGAGCACCACATATGTGGCTGCCCCTCTCTGACCCAGTACGATGGCAAATCGTGTCATTGTGTACATGACAGCCACCTTGTCAACGGAACCTGCACCCCGTTGATTGGGGCAATCTGCCCTCTCGGAGGGTACTGCTCGTGCCCAACTGCGTTTAAACCAGACTATGATGCAGGAAAGTGTGTGTCCATTTGCCCTGCGTTCTCCGTGTACAGCATATTCACAGGCGTGTGCATATGCCAAAACGAGACGGGGGATGCTCGTGTCAACAATTGTACAGAAAGAATACTGTAAACGGTTTATGAAAAAGCTGGCAAGTTTTGTAAGAGAAATTGCACTGAAACTAGAACATAAATATTGGCCGCAATATTGGCATAGTATGTAATATTGATATTGTGATATGGAAATTACTTTTATAAGTATTACTATTACATTTTATTACAAAAAGGCAATATATTTACGGCCGTAGTTTCTGAGAGTGAGTGCGTTTTTTTTCTAGTTAGAGTGGATAAGGGCCGTGAGGTCCAGTTGGTTAGGACGACTGTTCCTTCCCACTGGCTTCTTGGGATCGAATCCTGATCCGTCCTATAAAAAAGTGCCAAAGGACGATAAGCGTCTACGCTCCAGAGCTGGCAGAAGAAATGAAAGCACTCTGCTCGACTGTTAGTTTATCCGGGAAATTTGCATATGCAGATTGAAAACGTGGACGCGTAAGTCCACCCAAGGAGTTCCTTTGGGAAGAATCCTAACTGTCTCCGTTAATGCACCTGGAGTAAATGGGATGAATGTCAGTGTTATCCTGACTCTAAAAGGTGCAAAGACGATAGGGAGGCCTTTGACAGTGTATTTCATGGAGTTACTGCAATGAGCCCGATTGAGGCCTGAGCGGTGTGGGTAGAAATACCCCCTCCATTAACATACATAGTTAGAGTGGAGAAAGTGACCAGCGTTGTGGTTTCAAAAGGAAAAAGTACCATAGCTCAAACAGAATTTGTGCGCACGTACAAGCCTGCACTCTACTTTTAAACAACCTGTGTAAGCTAAGGGTAGAAGAATTTTGGAGGGTAGTTTCAATATAAATATTATATTATACCGGCCTGTCAAACAAGCCCGTCCAATTACGGGGGCACCTGCAAGGAGTCCCCAAATTTTAGATTATTTTAGATTGTATTTTATTGTAAATTATTGATAAATTTTTTGCCAATCTGATTTTTATTACATTCAGGAATAATTACATTTATAAGAATAAAGTCACAGATATAAAATAAAGACATATTAATAGTAACCACGGTTTTAGTAAACGCGTATAATTAAAACCATGCCCATGGCAAAGTAGCATGTAATGAAACCCCACATATTTGCATATATTAAACTCGTAGTTTTGACTACGATTGTGTATGCAGCGACATACTAATATTTCTTCTTGGATTGTCGATTCTACGCGCTCTAAAATTGACTGACATTTGCAAATAATTGACTCAAATGAAATTTAATGCTTGTTCTCTTCAAACATCCAAGAATTCCACATCATGTCTCGATTTAAAAAAAAATCTTCTCCACATCACCATTTCGCCTTTGCTTTCAGTCCTGTCCATACTCTCCTTGTGGCAGCTGTTTGAACGCTGGTGGTCCTACTATCTATTGGTCCTACATGTACCCAAAAAGAAGATGGTTCACGGGTAACACAAGGAAATTATTTGTCGCAACAAATGCCTTGACAACAATGCCTAGCAAAAAGTGTTAAGTATTTACTAAAAAAATTATTGTGAAACTGTGAAATTAGCACTACTGAAACTGTGGTTTCACATAATTAAACTAGTGTAATAGTACTTATTATACAAATAGAAAATTGAAACTGCACTTAACCAAGTCATTGCTTTTAATTATACTAACATATTGTATGAATTATTTGACTTGCTTAATTCACTTGTTTCATCCAAAAGTGCAAAAAGATAAAAATTTGAATTTGAGGTAGCTTGAGACGAGTTTGAGTTGCACCTTTGGAATCATGACTTAGCGTTGCATGTACACCTACATCGAAAAATTGCCTTTAGAAAATCTTACACGTTAGTTATGCAACTACTAAGGTGCATTGATTATGCATTCCACGCATTCTGCTCTTGACTGACCGACACCAATCAGCCCCGACAAATAATTATTATAATTTTTTTGCTCAGAAAAGTGCTTAAGCAAGTATTTCACAACATGTTTTGATTTGGATAAAAACTCAGCTTCATTTTTCACAGCAGTACGACCCACCATACAATGTTCCTAAAAAATAACCATGATTTCCATTTGAATTTTATTTATTGAAAACATTTTCACAAAAAACAATTCAGCGCATTGCACATATTTTCACAATATTTTACACATTTCAAACTGTTTCGCACGTGTCAATTCTGCGTGTTACACACTTTGCACATCATGTTACATATTTCAAACATCTTCTCACCGAACAGTTTACATTTACAACTTTACACATAACAAACATGTGTGCACCAGCGAATTCAGTAGTTTTGTATTAAGTATGTTTACACTAGATTACATAATGCAAACGCATACACTCATTGTCATAAAAGTAATCGCAGCATACTAAACTAAAAGTATTTAACTAAAGTGTGTTTAACATAATTCAGTAATTTAAGTGAGATAGTTTTTGGAGGCAATTAGTTAATTAGATACAAGGTAACATTTACTTAAAGTTGAAAAATGCCCTCTTTGTCTTGATGCATGTCATAGTCGTTGGCCCCGACTCGGGCCCCTTTGGCATACTTGTAGTGCACATTGTCCGGAATCCTCACTTTGGCCACCGCTAGGTAACCTTTCATCTCACAGGTCCACATACCACTTTACCTACATGCAGAGCAGCATAAGGATATCTTGACATTTGTCCTTTAGTGACATTTCTTACTAGTACTAGCAAAAAAGCCCGTCCTAGGACAGGAGTACTAATTAATTATTTAAATATAGAATTAGAATTTGGTTTTGAGCTAATTGGAGGTCATAATTAGCTTCAGAGTACGTAAGAACCCCATTTACATATTAAGCTCAATTTCGTAAAATTACTTGTTAATTATTAATCACAATTAACTAATTAGGAATCGATTTTGAGCCTTTTAAAGGTCATAGTCGGTTTTAGCGTTCGTAAAAACCCCATTTGCATGTTAAACTGGATTTCGAAAAGTTAATTTTTGTTAATTATTAAGCCCAATTAAGTAATTAGGAATCGATTTTGAGCGATTTCAAAGTCATAGTTAGCTTTATCGTACGTAAAAACCTCCATTTACATGTTAAACTCAATTTTGAAAATGTTTGTTCATCGTTAATTGCAATTAACTAATAAGAAACAAAATTTGGGAATAAAAAAATTCTGTTAATCATTTGGTATCATGAAATTTAGCAATCTTGTAAAGTTAATTTAAAAAAAAATAGTAATTTGAAACGAAGCTGCGAGGTCTCGAACCCGCGACGCTCGAGTCTGCTGTAACAAAACTCACCACTCGGCCACACGGCCAGTTGTTCTAAATGAACAGAAAAAAGTAGGTTATGTCTCACGACGACGACGACGGCGATCGCCTACCAACTCTGTATTATATATTTAGTACTCCTGTCCTAAGACAGGAGTACTCATTAATTATTTTAATTACTAATTAGAATTAGTTTTTGAGTCAGTTGGAGGTCATTGTTAGCTTCAGCGAACGTAAGAACCCCCATTTACATGTAAAACTCAACTTCGAAAAGTTAATTAATCTTAATTGTTAATCATAATTAACTAAATAGAATTCGGTTTTGAGACTATTGAAGGTCATAGTTAGCTTCAGCGAACGTAAGAACCCATATTTACATGTGAAAGTCAACTTTCAAAAGTTAATTATTGTAATTTTTAATCATAATTAACTAATTTGAAATTGTTTTTGAGGTAATTGGAGGTCATATTTAGCTTCAGCTTACGTAAAAATCCCCATCTACATGTAAAACTCAACTTCGAAAAGTTAATTATTCTTAATTGTTAATCATAATTAACTAATTAAAATCACAATTGGGAAATTAAATAAATCATTTTGAGGATGGCCATAAGCCATTTCGAAAAAAAAATTAGTGTAAAAAAAGTGAAAAAAAAGGCAAATGCCGCGATTCGAACCCGCGTTCGATTTCGTGTTAAATGCAATGCATTTCACCACTCGGCCAAAACTCACTTGTTGAAAGTCACCAGAAAAAGATGATGTAGAAGTCGGACGACTCATCATTCACCACCAACCACCAACTGTATTTTCTTATATAGTAATGGCAGATTCAATGTAATAGGACCTAAAAAAGAAGCTAAAATAAAGGGTCTAAAATAAAGAGCCTAAAAATAAAGCCTAACAAGTAAAAGGACCTAAAGCGAAAAACGGTCTAAAATAAAGGGCCTAAAGTTAGAGAACCTAAAATTTTTAAAATAATTAAAAATCACTATTTATTAGCACTAATTATAATTAATGACAATTAAACCTAAACTTTTAGTAGACGAAATAAAATAAAATAAACCCAAAGTTTAAATTAATAAATATGCTCATGTAAACATACACAAATTTAATTTATAACCGAATATTAGTTGTAAATAGAAAATACACAATTTTCTTTTAAAATATAACAAATAACTTAAAATTATACATTAATATTCTTATACAAAAGTATAGACAATTATTTCTGTTTTATTTGTAATAAATTATCATTTAATTGCGATTAACGTTAATAATTAATGATTTTTTAATTATTTTAAAGATTTTAGATCCTTTTACTTTAGACCCTTTATTTTAATCCATGTTTTTTTTTGCTTTAGGTCCTTTTACTTGTTAGGCTTTATTTTTAGGCCCTTTATTTTTTCATTTTTCTAGGTCCTATTACTTGCTTCCGTATGGCATTTTTCTGTAAAATGCGAGTCAGGGGGAACTTGAACCAGTACACTTGTCCAGCACCGCGAGGCATTCCATCCACGACTAAATCATGTAGTCCAGCATTCCAGGGCCCGTGCCTGTGCTAAACACTTCAAACTAGTTGCTCGAACACTAGATTTAGCTAACTTAGTTAATTACATGTTATAATATAAAAATAATTATTATACAATGTTATCTTAAATAAAACTATGTTTAGAACCCTTTTTTTCAACGCTTTTCCTTTCTCAAATTTGGTGCCACTGTTTTGTAGCTCTTTGTTGTAGAGTATGAGCTCTTGTCTACGCTCTCTTGTCCAAAGCGCTCTTCAAGCCAGGGTCACGATTGTTGCCTTGAAACAGAAAATCGTAACCCAAAAAGGCATAAACCTATTAACTATGAGGCTTTTGGTAGGTAGAATTAATTTCTTATATAAAATGTTTAATGTTAAATAAAATGTTTGTTATAGAACGGCGCAACATCGTTTATTTTGAGTTAGAATATGCTACATGATCATTATGCAACTAGTAAAACTTCTTCACGGCTTGTCAATTGCACGTGCTCTCCAATTGAGTGACTGACACTACTCAACACATCCGAATAATTTAACGAAGCGCCAAAAACGCTCTCAGCAAAAATCCATGTATTCCACATCATGTCTCGATTTCAAAACTTTCCAATTGGTCCTTATAAAAGATTCAACTTATGCGCATTAAAATTCACAGTCAAATATTTTTCAAATAGAATCACCATGCTAACCTTTTCGCTGTTGGGTTTAGTACTTTCTTTGTTGTCCGCAGCATATTCACAGTGTGCGCCGGGAATGGTCCTGGATCCATTACGGGGATGCAGAGTTCCTGTTGGCAACACCTGTATAAACGGTGTTCCCTGCATTATTGGTGCTGAATGTACTCCGCAAGCAAATGGCCCGACGGTAAACACACATAAGAAACATTTTGCAACACATTGTCACAATGTATGAGACAGTGAGCTAAAAGCAATACTTAGTCAAACAACCCGAAGTAACCCGCAATCTCATAAAATAGCGAGAGGCAGTTTAATAAGTTCAAGGGCCCTCGGAAGGCAACTAAAGACGCTTTACTGTTGTTCCTTTTCTGAAAATGTAGAAGAAACTATTTTTGAAATATTAGGTAACGGAGTGACATTTCCCATTCCCGCAGAGCGGCTGGCCAACATGTTAGGGAGTGGGTAGGGATATTGAAGGAAGGATTCATTAACATACATGTATACAAATCAGGATCTTCTTCTGAATTCTCACAAGGCTATTGGGAAACCTATCGTCAGATTTCTGTATCCTCTGACCATGTAATGTCTAATCACACAGACCCGGACATGCACAGTCTAAGACAAGGCAATTCCTGAAGTGGAAAGGCGATAGGGACGAGTGTTTGTGCCTGATCGTGGGATTCGAAACCCCGTTTTCAGGCTAGCTAGTGGAAAGAGAGAGAAGCTCTAAACCACTAGGCCACCTCAGCCATATATTTGGGACATCGAAGTTTCATTTCTTACTGTTTCAGAAGCTTCATAGAAGCGTAAGAAATTTGACCATGAGTGATTTTATCAACATATTTTTTAAGTCTCATGTTAAGAAAGCTTCCTAGGCGTACTGGGGTCGTCTAATTTGTAACTGTAACGGACTCTAAAATTTGAAAAGTATAATTTTTAATAAAAATTATGTAAATTTGGTAGTTATAGGTTCGATAGTTTGAAACTAGAAGCCGACTCCACCGTAGTGGCATGTAACGGCAAATTGTTAAGCGTACGAACAATTTTTTAGTTGAGTAATACAAAAAATTTATACACTGATTATATCTGTTTTGAACCGTTTTATCTTACTGCCATATACTATCTATAATGGCATATATACAGTACTATGCCGTAGTGTTATATTTAATATATTCGAAACAACTAAATTATCTCCTGCTAAGCTATCTAGATAGTTCTTTTGAGGTATGTCCCTTGAAATGCTAACTTAAAATCAAACTATACTTACAAAAAATATTCTTAACGTCTGGTAAATGATTACACTTAAATTATTACCAGTTTGTAACAAAAGTTTCATAAATTAAAACATTGATGTTATTCTACAGATCTGTGCCTGTTTCAACGGCCATGTCTATGGCAATGGCATTTGTGGACGCCCTCTAGACGCCCCATGCGAATACGGTGGCCAATGCGCCGTGGGGCGCTGCATTGCGGGTGAATGTACCTGTCCAAATCAGAGCGATTATAATGAAGGTACGAATCGTTGTGAAATCAGTTGGGGAAGGTCCTGCTGGGACACACCAGGTGTTTACTGTCAGTCAAACACTACCTGTGGACTGACAGGCATTTGCGAATGCCCCCTCCTATCCTCGTTTAATGGTCAATCATGTCAATGTGAGTCTGCCAGCCCCCTTGTAAACGGAGTCTGCACCACGATTGGTGCATTGGGGTGATTTATAATATGATTTAAACAATATAAATAGTATATAAATATGCATTCTACTTATTATTACTATTATACACGTAATATGTAACGATTGAACTATAGTAAGTTGAATATATAAATATAGAATGTATAATTAAAGTCCGTGGAGGAAAAATATGTAACTTGCCTTTTCTAGAACAGAAGGGAATTCAAACTTAAAAGTAAAATTTTCTTAACGAAGGCGGGGCTAGATTGGATTTTACTACTAAATATTAATATTATATACATATATGAATAAGAATTTGCTCACTCGCACAAAAGCAATCTACTTATAAAATATTACTTAACTATAATAATAATAGTTGCAGTGACTTGTAGTTAGAAAAAAGTTTGGAGCATGTTTCTGTTTGTTAAGTTTTTATTAGTGGATATTTCAAAAGGGCAACATTGAGAAAAAAAATCAAAGGGCTTCAGGAATTCAAAAAAAATGTAGGTCAAGGGATCTTACTTTTTTTTTATCCCATCTGTTTCCTCCAATGGGAAGATAAAAAACTAAAGAACCGTTATTCAAGGACCAAAATGTCCAGATCGCATCAACAAAGCATCAAGCTCTAAGCTGCGTTGTAGCCCCGCAGGTTCTTTGTTTTTTTAAAACTTGTTTAAAAATTCAATACAGGGTCAATTTAATCTAGTTTTTTAAAAACTGTTTTGTTTAATAACCTTGTTCAAGCTAGTTTAGTGTCATTCAGAACATAATAAGAATGAAAACGCTAATTTTGGAAGTATTGTTGATCTCCGCATTTGTTCCTTCTCTGATGGCAACAACAAAGCAATTCGGCTCTTGCTCCTGCAGATGTTGGAACTCCTACTGCGAACACCCTACATCGCTGGAAGATTGCAAGGAATGTGCAGATTCGTTCAATCCTTGCAACGAAAGCAGTTTTGACGAAGGGAAGTGCTGGATCAAAGGTAAATACAGAGCGTTTTGTAAGCATCGAATAGAAAAATCTAAACTTCGGTGTTTTAAAATTAACACCTACTAAATAATGACTAAATTTTAAGTAACTAAAAAGTCTACAACGTTAGAAAAAACACTACAAGTTTCTTTTGTTTCACGTGACTCTGGCTCGATAGATTTTACTCGATGGTGAATTTTTTTATTTATTTTTTTTTTTCAGTTTCAAAATTGGCCACAGAAACATCAATTTTGTAATTTGAGTTTTTTAAGTTATTTTTTTGTTTCTTGTAGTTGGAACAATGGCGAAAACCGACTGCGGCGTTGCTTGTATGACTCGATTTGGTGGTTGCTCTGGGTACAACTCCTGGGAACACTACAGATACAGTCAGGGCTGCTGGTGTCACTGGTCGAAGGCACAGTTGTAAACAAATTATAAACATTGTAACAATTAAACAAACTTGTTTGCTGTTTTCCTTATGCATGAAAGGAATGCTGTTGCTGTTATTGTTTATGTTTCGGTGAAACAATTCATGAACACGTTAATAACTTATAAGTTCAATAAAAACTACTAAAATAATATGAATAAGCAAACCTTGTAGATTGTATTACAGACAAGATATACCTCGATATTATTTCTATTGTAAACATGCATTATATTTGAATGTCAAACTTACGACAAAGCAAAAAATTTGTTATAACTGATTTATATAAACATGCAATAAAAACATTGCTTCTAGATATTCAGTTAATTGTACAATTGCAAAGAATTTTTTTTATTTGATTGTAAATGTGAAATATTTCAAATTTGTCGGCATTTACCTGCACGCTTCATGAACTCAAAATTTTAATTTATTTTGAATAAGGGTGAAAACGAAAAACTTTGCCATCAAGAGGCCACTTTTGAAAAGGGAGCGACAGCCCTCTACAAGCATCCATATGTTGCCTCGCTGTCATTTTGAATATTATGTACCGTGAGATTCACAAAGAATGAAATACACCACGACATTCTATTAGTCGTAAATTGTGGGCCACGTTTGGCAAAGTTTCCCAAAATAATGTTTAGAATTTGTTTGGCATCAGGGGTTGTTTCCAATTCAAAATATTGTTAGATAAACTCATAATGTAGTGAAATGAGCAACTTGCTCCGTTATGCTACTTTTGGTTTTTGTGTGGAATTCACGGTACATTTTGAAGTGTCATTGACACTGACGGGCTCTACACAATAGGCAGACAACTTCTGTTCTTTCTTTAAAAGTTGGTGTTGACGGAGGAACCTCTCAATTTTGATTAATGGAGAATCTCTTAGTGAAAGTCAGAGAAAAGTCTTTTCTCAAAATGCAAAGAAACGTTTTCTCAAAGTTTTCTCCTCGCGAAGCAGAGGGTTTGAATGAATTGAAATTTAAGTGAAAGCAAAGTCAAGGCAGAAAGGTGCATAGAAATTCTGACGATCCGTCTGCAATCAAGGCTAATGATTTCCAGCAGAGTGCTTTCACCTTCTTAGCTGATTCGATATACCGAGTGGTCATCTGTTAAATTTTGAATTTCATCGTTTCCTTAAAAAAATTCTTGGTTTTATTTCCTCTGTAAATAAAACATACAATTTTCTGTAGAGTTGGAAACAGTTATATTCAAAAACTATATTTTACAGATGACTATAATAGATAATAAATCTTTATCTCGTAAATAGATTTATATCGAGAAACCAAAAATCATAAATGTTGAATCTAAATTTTGCATATTAGTTTTTTTTTCATATTTCATTTTTTGATAATTTTGGCCTTAAAGTTTTTGAACAGCACATTTTTTAAAGAACGATCCCTCTAAAAATTATTCTATTACCAAAATAGTTGCACATTTTCAAGAATTTTTGTACAATATTTTTTACTGAAGGCTCCTTTAAAAAAAATGCGAGTCATGCGAAAAGAGTTCTGCGCAGACGCGTACAAAATTTGTTCAAAATTTCTAGCTGCGCAATTTCTAAGCACTATGCACAGAACTAATTTGTTGAAAATACTTTTGTGGTGCGGAGAGAAAGGCGCCAAGTAAAAGTCAAACACTAGAGTCAGGGAGTCATAAAAAGTTTAAATTGCTTTTTTATCAGGGTAAAACTTTGCCCCAGTTTACAAAAAAAACGCGCGTAAACTTTCCATGCAATTGCTCTATGCTTAGCCGTGGTTGCACATATCAGCAAGTATGCACATTGTACTTGCCGGTTTTCATAACATACCGGTTTACATAACTCGCCGACAGTAATTATACACTTGCCATCAGATGTAAACACCAATTTTGATTTTTTTTTGTTGCAAATTTTTTTGCCTTCAGTAGAAAAGCAGCATGTATATATTGTGGATAATGTTTTCCTATTCGCAACACTTTTCCATATTTTTTTAGATAGTGTTACTATCGGGCAAGCTATGAAACAAAACACCAATTGTTTGAGTGTATTTTTAAAACTATAAATTGTTCACTATTTTGAATAACTGACTTACTTATCTCCTTCACTTTCTCCCGGTGGGAAGTGAGGAGATATAAGAAGGATAGTTTAGATAAGTAGATATTTTAAAATCGATATGGGATGGGGTAAGATTTGTTGCCTCCTGTTCGCTTCCTTGCCATTTGATCCGGAGCGATGTGTATTGAATTACGTGTCGGATGCATGCAAAAGGAGAAAGTTGGGAACTCCTTGGGAATACAAAATATTTATCAATTTCTACATCCATCATTTACGAATCTCCCTTTTCATCCCTTCACACACACCATCCTCAACATCCCTCTTTGCACATTTTGCTCAATAAAAACACACTTTCCAGAAGCCTAAAATAGAACAGAGCTAAAATACATTTTACAAATAAAGCAAAAACAAAGCTACCAAGCTACTAACCAGGATATGGTCTCAAGTGTTTGCGTTTTTTCGAAATCAAATATTGGCCATTGTAATACATTTAAAAAAA
>JAQFYP010001679.1:0-14719 GCA_034694865.1 Bilobella braunerae
GCTCTGAGCCGCGGCCAAGGAACATTCTCGCGTCACCGTTCTCTGTGACCCAACGGACTATGACGTTGGCGCAAAAAATGGAGGCGTCTGCAAGTCAGGACACAAACGTTGCAACAGCGCTTGCTCTCCAAGCGTTCACGCACACGGCCGAATTGACGCTAAAATTTCCGACTATTTCTGAAAACAGTAAACGAACAACGTCTCCCACTTGGGTCTTCGCTACGGAATGTCAATATCAACCATTCACAAACTTTGATTAGGGATAATAATACCGCTGGTGACAATCAATGAGGAATAAAAGTTCAAACTTTTAAATTCTAAATGCCGCGCAGAAAAGTCCCGCGCATTTTCTCTTGGAAAAATTTGAGACAATTTCAGCTTCATGTCTCCAAAAAAAGGTTAATTTGAGAAGACAAAATAGGTGACAGATTTAGGTTAGGTTAGATTAGCAGATTCCGTACTCCAACGGTCTTCGGAATCACTTCAAGTTAATTTACAGATACTCGAACCCTGATAATATTTTAAATTGTGTTCAATTGACCGCCCGGAGTGAAAGCCTTCCGATCCAAATGGCACTTGCGTGCAAAATGTTTTGCACGCACGGACAGCTTGAAATACGGTGATTACTATAGTGAATTCATCCTCATTCTTGCTAATATTATTCCCTCTTATGACGTATTATGGCAAAAGGTTGTGACAATTGTTTCACAAAAGACTTTACTTTAAATTCAGTAAACAATTATATACATATTTATTTAGAATCGATTATATATTAAATATATTATCATAAAATCTTCATGGCAGACCAAAATCATTTAGGAAGCGGATATTTCCCAAATGGCTATTACTGGAGAAATTGAATTCTTGAAAATCTTGTGGGAATTTAGCCAACAAATGTGATTTTTTGAGAAAAAAAAATTTAGAGAAACTTCTAAGATTGGAAGTAAATAAACAATAACTTTGAATTAATAAAATGAAGGAATCTCGGTAATTATCAATTATGGCAGTTATAATCGGCTACAATCGACACATAGTGTTAGATAGTATTCAAATGCATTTCTTAGCAGAATTGTGTTAAGCTCTACCCTAAAACAAATTACCTGATAAACAAGCAATTTGAACGCCTAATGAAATTTCAGAAGAATTACATTTACAATGTAAAGAACACATAAGATACTTTATTTGAAGTTTCAGTTTCACGTTAACGATTCCGTGCTACATGAAACTTATTTAGTTCAAGAATATTCAACTCTTCTTATTCTATCTAATGAAAAAAAAGTCCCTTCTTCGTATGTTTCCAAAAACTTGATTGATTTTAAACAGAAACCAAACCAAGCTGAACTTTTTTGTAAAAACCTTTTTGTGGAAATTTATAATGTATTGTTATTCGGAAAGGCAAATTGGGACTGCTTTTAAATTAAGATTAAGTCAATTCTACAAACTCAAACGTGCTGTGCCCCATGCTAACCATTTATAACCATTACAGCCAATTCTGTACAGTTTTATTTCCTTATAAAACCGGAATTTGTTTTTATAGATAAACCGTAGGATCTGGAAATGTGGTGTCTTGACCATGTTAGCCGTAAATTTTGTCAAAAATTTTTGCTTTCAAATTTTATTAAATTGTGCCTGAATACTGAACCTTTCTCTCGCTTCTGACAAAATGCTGAGCAATTTTCCAGATTAGAAAAGGTTATTGTAAGGAGGATTTTTTGTCTCCAAGTTTCTTCTTCAAAATTTTCTTTTATTATTAATTATGTTTTTATATTTTAGGCGAAATCTTGTAAGGCTTTAAAGTAGCAGCCAATTGCAAAATTTCTATTACTTAAGTACAACTCCAGACTTGCGCGCAAAACTTTTTTACAAAACTGTCTCATTTATGTAAAAGAAGATGTACCAATGCGTGTTGTCATTACAAAATGTTTAAAAACTATTTAACCTGTAGAAAGTTTTTGTTATAGAAATTTATACGGGAGCAAATTTTTGTTCTAGCAGGAGTGACGTTCTTGAAGAGTTTAAAATTTCGCCAATTCAGCTCATAAAATTTTAAATTTTATGCGATTTTGTAGCTGCCATAGGCCCAAAAATATTTAAAACTTAAACATGTTCTAAATACAGAAAAAAATAAATAATAAGTAGGTAAAGGAGATTAACTTGACACTCCCTCAAACCAGCTAGTCATCATGTAAGGGAGAGGGTATGGATATGTTAGGAAGGACTCATTGGCATACATGTATGCAAATGAGGGTAGTCTTTTGAATTCTCAATACGCTACTGGAAGAACTTGTTTGATCATTTTCATAACCTCTTGTTGTGCAAAAGAATTAAATCACAGAGATAGGGCATGCACAAGGTAAAAGCCTAACAATTCCTCAAGTGGAAAACCAATAGCAAAACTGTTTTGCTGCAAATTAAAGATTTAAACTCCAGTTCTCAGGCTGGCTAGGCTAAATAGACAGAAACTCTTAACCACTAGACCTACTCGGCAATTTTAAAAATAAATAATGAACTATTGGCTTTGTCACGCGTGCCTCCTCTATGTTGGAAAAAAATCTCCTACCCCTCAGAATCATTTATTTTTGCCTAAAGCTGGCACTTTTTGTCAAAAGTTTTCAGTGTTACAGTGTTTTGATTGAGCAACTTGCATGGCAAATTTTAACAGATAATTTTATTTTAACTTTTACAGTACTGCTATACTGTAATTAAAAACATTACTTGGAATTTTTAGTCTTAAAGGCTTTATTCATTGTCAAGTCAAGGTAGGATGCTCATTTAAAATTGAATTTGATGGAATTTATGTCAAAAATAAAATAAAATTGGAGCATGTCTCGTGTTACATGGCTTTTGCTTCCTGAGGAAAGCATATTTGTCTGCCACAATTTACTGTAAATAGGAGAGCAAAACTCTGGCAGCAAGTTTATTGTGTTAACCTCCTAACGCTAATGCTTTTATGTCGATTAAATTTCAAATCCTGGTAGAAGATTACAGTGAACCTCGGTTAGGACAGCCTCGAGTATTTCCAAAATCCTCCAAATGTTTGCTTAAGCTAAACTAGTACTTTTGAATACGCCTGGTATATAGGGAATTTAATTACTTATCATCCGGATAAAGTTAAACCTCCAATATGCTGAACAGGATGAGCGTTCCTCTTCAGGATTGGATTATCCGAGATTCACTGTATCTTGCAATCTTATGATAAAATAGTACGTGTTTACTAGAAAATCATAAGTGGAAATTTGAGATTTGTAGAATGGGACAGGTTTAACTGGTGAAGCATTTGTAAAACTTCACATAGTTATAACACATCTTGTAACAATGCACGTCCTTGCCTACGTGCCGCCCTCAATTTCTTACTTTTCAAACTTTTTGTAATATTTCTAAAACAATTTTGTTAAGAATTTGTTACTTATTGAGTGCACTGTTGTCATTAGGAAGTAGAATGGCAATCATTAAGAAAACAGAATTTGTAAGTTTGAAGTAAGAACGACAGCAAATAAGTGCCTTTTCTGCTTGTACTTTCTACTCCAACATCAGCATACCTAAAGAAACTGATTTAAAAAAGCAGTGCTTCTCTAATTCCTGCAAAATTTTGTAGAAAAAAGGAACGTGGAGACGAAGAATCCTTCATTCAATAACTAGATTTATCTTACCTTGAAAATCGCTCAACGTTTCGTCAGAAAAGAGAGAAGAGTAGTGACGGAGGAAGCAAAATAATCAGGTACGACATAATTAAATACGTAGCTGAAATTTCTCGAAGTAATGATGGAAAGACAAGGCTAACATTTTTATTATTACCTTGCCTCGGTTTGCAAATGTAGGGTCGATTTGGTACCATGTTTGCTAACATGTTAGTCAAGATGACAAAATGCTAAACGCAATTTCTGATTTTCTTATCATTGCCAGTTAGGTTTAGGTTAGAAAGTAGAAAAGCTAATTTAATTGTATTGTATTCGCAATTTAAGAAATTATAAGTTTCAGCATTCAACGTTGTCCATCTTCATTTTTGTGTAAAGAATTATCTTTCTTAATTTTAAAAGTTGTTGAAAGTTGTTCAGTAAATCTGTGACCTTTTTACACTATCGGACTTTGTCGAACAAGGATGCTTGACAAGAAACGACCGAAAAAATGTCCTGAATAACATTTTTCTTGTGTTTCAGTTTCGGTTGCAACAAGTCCTATGAATCGGATGAGAAAGGGCTTCTTAAAATTTTTGACTCAATTTTAGTTGAACTAAATAAGTTTGATGTAGCTTGGAAATTGCGAAAAAAAAACAATTCAAGAATCTTGAGAAATTTAGACATTTTTACTATACCGCTGTAGCTTTTTGTAACTTGCATTTAAATATACACTTAAAAATTTTTTAACAATTATTTTAAAAGTAATCTAGTATGGTGAAAAGGTATAGGACCGTTATTTGACATTCTCGCTTAGCGGCTAGTCAAAATGAAAATGAGAGGGTAGTGATATGGTAGGAAGAACTCATTAGCATAAAAGTTCGGCGATTCAGCTCAAGTTTTAAAATTTGTGCGATATTGTGGCTGATATGGCCAAAAATATTTAAAACTTAAACATGTTCTAAACACAGCGAAAGACAAATATAAAGTATGTAAAAAAAGCGTTATTTGACATTCTAGCTTAGCGGCAAGTCAAAATGTAAAGGAGGGCCCAAGACGCGTAGTCCGCGGGGCTAGGACCGTTGTCCTAGCTTGGGTTGGTACCGAGATCGAATCTCGGCAGCCGCACAAAAAGTGTTTGGTGTGGTAGTGGTGAGTGGAAGCGTGTAGTAGTTGCGGTCGTGGAGGGTGGGTTTGAGCCGGTATGCGAAAAACAGGGATCGGCCTCTGCCTAAGCAGATGCCCCTCGGTGGTCAAACCCACGTTCTCTGTTCAGCAGATAGTTTTCAGCCTCAACCCTCGCAACTTCCAAGTCAACACACACGCCAAGACAACCCTCCCCCACTCACTCGCACACAGAATCGTATGTTGAGCATATGTTGACCAGGCCTTAGGCGAATGTCAAATAGCATAAAAAAAATGTAAAGGAGGTGGTACTAATTTAGTAGGAAGAACTCATTAGCATGCATGAATGTAAATAAGAGTCATCTTTTAAATTCCCGCAAGACTATCACTGGGTAACCTTATCGGGTAATTTCCTCTTACTGTGTATCCTAACCACTAAGGTACGGGCATGCACGAGGTGAACGGCGAGACAATCCTGTAAAGGAAAACCAAAAGCAAATACTTTCTTAGGCTGGCTAGTAGAGAAGCACAGAAGCTCTTAACCACTAGCCCAACTCGGCCGAGTAATCTAATAGGAGTGCTTATCAGTTTACCAAGTGGCGGATCCAATTTGATACTTTAAGTCTGCCTAGTGTTTACCAAACTAATTCTTTTGTGCTTCTTTATGGCCGCACGTTTCCTGAACTTACTTCCGCACCATTTGCACTATAAACTAAAATTGGATGAGATTCCAAAACCACAATTGCATTTCAAAACTCAAAGCTCCCATATATGGGTATGGCATATGGAGTAATTAGGAGGATCCGGAGATTCAAACTAAAATGCTCCAAGGGCCCGTGGTTCTAACTATTTCAACGACCCTTAAATGACTCCCTAATCAAAAAAAAATTATTGTTTAATGTCGTGTTTCTGTTAGTTTTTTATAATACGGACTACCATTTCCAAATCCTAGCATAATTGACGATATACTTTATACAGGAAAACATTGCTATAAAACCGTTCTAAAATCTAGATCAATGCACAGTTAAACCTGCTCCTTAAAAGAATATGAAGTATCAAGTTGCTATCTTAAAATTCTTCCTTCTTTGCTTGGCTATGCAAGCCAATGCTGGACTTGATTTAACGGTAGTAGCTGAGCGAACCATAGTCTATACAGGAACGAAACCTAGAGATGGGTAATTTGTACGGATTTCTTTTATGAGTAAATGCATTCTGTGCAAGATTTCCCAAAAGTTTTCCAAACAAATACTTGAGTTTTCATGTTCTTCCAAAAGAATCATTGAATAATATGAAAATAAAACTTAATCGTCTTCCAAGAATCGAAAATCCGTGCTCTACTATACAAATGCAACGTTTTCAAAAATCAGTAGGGAGCCGTTGAATTTAATTAAGTTAAATCTTTTTCGCCATAATTTCTGAAATCCCTATGTAGAAAGCAGGACTCGCTTCGCGGTAGTAAATTTAGAGTACCCAACTTACCTGTGTAGCTTATACTTTCTTGAATGTTTAGAGCACTTCAGGTAACTTCAGTCAGAGACAAAGGCACATTGCATCAACCCCCTCCGGATAATTATAAAATTTTGCTCAGAAAGCATGTCGGGCAAATTATAGAAGTGGGTGGTCGTATACGGATACTCCGCGAAGTTGATAATAATTTTGTTATTTTCTACAATAGGATACCAGGTGAGGTAGCTTTTAAACTTATTCATTCTTACTTAATCTTTGTATTGTTAACAGTATAGAGCATTAGACTTATCAAATGCCGTACAGTTCAATTAGCGGCTGTACGTGTGAGAGAAAGCGAGTAAACGCTAGAATTAAAAGGTTGAATTGCACTAAAGCACTCGCACACTTTTTCTCTCAATTGTTTTCAATTTATGGTCATTTAAAAATATATTATTGGGGAAAATTTCTCAAAATGAAAAGTAATAAAGCGTCTTACACTAACAAATAAATAACTCATTTCGGTTAATAAACACATAAATACATTCAACTAAAATATTCAGAAAGTAATCGAATACGCTTAATGATTTTACCCTCAATTTCAGCGACTGCTTGATCATTAAAAATTCAAAAAGTTTTTAATAAAAACTGGACTATTACCATAAAATAGTTAAATAGTAATGTGAAATAGCGTAATACCTGTACTATAATGTCACTAAATACTCAGTTTCTGAATTTTAATCATTTCACTATCTGTCTCGCTTCAATATTGCCTAAAGAGTTATTATGTTGTTTTATTTTAAATTTGTTTTTTCTTTTAGTGAAAATCCAACCAAAGGACTCTGCTAAAATCTACTGCGGGATTTACATTACAATCGGGTAATTGTTACTTACAAAACATTGTCACCATTGCTAATGGTTTCTTCAACTTCACAACGTAAAAATCAACAAAATTGTTTTAATTTTCCATTTCTTTGAAAATTGTTCAAAAACTGCCAAACAATCTCCCTATCTTAGGACACTTGTTTGGCTAATATGAAGTCTACTAAGGCTTGAATTTGAATGCTTTTGTAAAACAAAATACTAGGCTCACAATTAGGTTTGTTGGCTAGAAGAGTAAACAAATGAAATGCTGAACATATTGTTTAAACAAAGCATAAAAAATATTATTCAAATTTTTTGATTAATTGGCTACAGAAGTTTGGAGCTATATCACGTGGAAGACACCCAAGGCAGTATTATAGAAAAAGATAGCCGCAAAATTGCTACTGAACTCAATAAGCATAAAGATAATACCATCTACTTCACAACCGATAAATATCGTATTGGTGAATTGAAAGACGCTGTCCAATCCGGCAACAACGTATGCGTGACCTACGGACCCAAAACTGGTATTTACGTGACTTTAAAGTATATTAAAATGTTTAATATCTACCACGTTAAGTACAGTGAAATCAGGCGGTAAGCGGTTGAATCACGCTTTCACGGGTTAAATGCTATAAATTTCCCGTGAGTTGGTAGAAGGTCCAACGTCCTTGAGGTCAAAAATAAAGGAATCGAGCTTGGATTATAAACGAATTTTAATTAAACTTTTTAAAAAAATCATATCACTTTTCACACTTTTGTTTAAGCTTTTCACTCAACTTCTATATTTTTTTTATTTCCTTTTGTACTAAAACTAAAGTCTTGTACTACTAATAATATTACTAATAATACGAAAATACTTAACTACAGCAATTGGCTCATCAGTCCTCAATGTTACAAAAATTGAATTGTCCCGCGTTCGTTGATTATAATTCTTGTTTGTTTGTTTCAACGCAACTTCCAAATTCAAACAATTTCTTCATACTAGAATGAAAAATCACGAAAATTTGGAAGTTTCTAATGAAACAACACTTAGGTCTTTATTAGGTTATTTTAGACTTTAGCAGACAAACGTGGAAACATACTTCTGCTTACCTAGAGCTTAAGAACAATGTTGTTTTGTTAAAAATGAGAAATGCGAAGATATTCAAACGTAACGTCGATTTGAGCAAGTAACACTGTACAGTGTAAGCTGTACTATTTTATTATGATAGGGGTCGCATACGTTAACTTTAATTGCACACTGGCGCAGAAATTAATTATTTAATAAAATATCTATCATAAATTTATTTGTATTCTTTTAGTCAAATTTTCCTTGGGAAATTTCGGACCAAAACTCTACAAAGGACAGTACAAGAAACACGGGTAAATTGTAGCTCCTGTTTGAAAATACATATTTAAAATTATAAGTGCTGTAACAAATTCTAGTTGGGTTAGCATTACGGAAGTATGCCTTTTTGGAAATCCACTCGATCTCAATGAGCAACACCAGTATTTGAAGGAAAATTGCATTGAAGCAACATTACTTTTTGAAGACACTACCAGCAAAATCCTTTGTCAAGTATTACCAATGCAAAGAGATTTCTTTGAAATCCAATATAGGGATACATAAATAAAACCATTATTTCCAATCAATCATTTCGAGAAGTGGTTTTAAACAAAGAAAGTTTTGTGCTATATACTATTTAAAAAATTGCAAGGAAACTATATGCTAAATTGGTCAATAAAATCGCACTTTGTGAATTTCAAATCCAAATTGTAAATTTACTAAGTCAAACACTAAGGTCAAGTGTTTGAGCTGTGTTAAACAAAGAATTTCGTCTACACTTAATTAAACAACGTTTATTTGATTGGTTCGTTTGCGATAAATCCTATAAGAGTCAAAAACCAGTAGCAATTGTAGTACTTTTCTCTTTTAATTTGCGTAAACCAACTTCAAAGTAGCCAATCAGGAATCCGTGCATTTGGCGAGATCTCACAGACACAACAAAGGTATAAGGTCATTAGCTGGAGAAATAGATGTGAATTTAAATAGTTCGCCCGTAGACCGGGGGTTAGGAGCCTTCTCCTAACTTAGAAAAGTGCCAGGTTCGAGCATCGGCACCAGCAAAGTAAAAAAAAAAGGTGGCGGTAAGTTTGAGATAGAAAAGTTGCATTTGTGGAGCAAATACCTGGTTCAGAGATTCTCCGGTGACCAATCTCACGTTCAGTCTTGCAGAACCTCCGTTGGTTTCACTCCTCAGAATGTTCGACTGGCTGGCTGATACTACTGTCCCCCACTTTATCATATAAGCAAGCGAGTTGACCAGGTTATAGGCGAATGTCAAATAGCAAAGAAAAAAATGTGTTTTGAACTTCAAATAAACCTCGGTTCCTCACCACTCTAATGACTCAGAGAAGCGGCCGTTCATTTAAAAAAGTTTTATCTTTTCGTCACCTTGAGATAAGTATAGGCTACAATGCTGCCAAAGCAGCGCTCAACTCACAACATTTATTGCAATTGCAATAAATAATAAACAATAAATAATTGTGTGGCAATTCGTTACACTCCTGTGAGATAGCAAAGCATAGCGTCTTGGTTTGGCCTTTCTTGGCATAAGAGGCACCGTGGTCTCGTGGGGAACAGGAGCAACCTTACCCTTTGCTTTGCTTTGAATAGAATTCCAGTCCACCCCTTTTTCAAACTTACACTCCTCAGTTGGTGGGATTAGCAATACGTTGAAAATGTTGTTGGAATTATAGCATAAAAAAGTGCCGCCGTTTGGGAACCGATGTTTTATCCCCATCTTTTTGCGTTATCTTTGTGGAGCGGCAATAACGTAATAAGGTTTTACAAATGTGCGATCAGTGTTAGTTATAGTTCAATTAAAAAGTTTAAATTGACGAGACAGTGATGAAGGAACAATTTAGCAATTCAGCAATTTATCCTAGTTTTGCAGAATAATGCAGAATAATAAATGCAGAATTTGCGACAAATTTTGTGCATGCACAGTTCCGTTGAAATTCTTGATTGAGTTAATAAGCTAAGAGCTAATGAGCTAAGTTATTGATAATGGTCCTACATAAATATTATCGATAGTGCAACCCCTAGTTCAAAGGTGGGAGGCCTACAATATTAATATTACAGTGTGAGGGTACAATGGAAAATTTTGCCGCTGCCAACATGCCTTTTATTAAATATCTGAGTCTTTTTTTTAATATTGATCATAAATTAAGTTGAACGCACCAGTTCCAGATTCTTCCCTGCACCCTTCAGAAGAATGTGGTGGAGATCTACGGCCTGACAGAAGGTGGCGCGAGACTGCTCCTCCATTTCTAGAATGTCATGTGTGCCCTAGAGATAGAGTCCTGGGCAGTTAGGAAGGGGTTCGGGGACGTCAAGTGATAAGTGTCCTCGTAACCCTACGCTGGAGTAGTATGTTCTACACACGCGTGCTCAAAAACACAAAAAAAACGCTATGAAACATAGTGTAATATGTTTTTATTTGTAAAAATAGGGAAGTTTTCTGGCGTAATTCTTCCTTTTCAATTTCCAGATCCCGCCTAAAAAACATTTAAGAGTATTTACATTTGTATTCCACTTCATTTTGTCATTGCTTCGAGCGATCCAGTTTATATCCATAACTGTACCTGATTAGTAGCAATATATCTTTGCAGCTTACACATCTGTCCTGTCCCTCATCGAAGTTCTATGAAACCTGGGAGTAAAAAAATTGAAGAATATACTTCTCACGTAAACATATACAAAAAAAAAACTTTTTATTGTTTTTTTTGCCCTATGCCCGATGTCCTCACGCCAATTCGGGCCAAGGTGTGTGGGAAAACCCAGTGGGAAATCCACACACATGAGGACGGAGGCGGCCGTGGGAGTCAAACCCACGAGTGCAGTGTGGAGGGTGCAATGCACTAACCACTAGACTGCGGCGGCTACCTTCTTTTATTGTTTTGCAACAATCGACATGCATTGAAATTTTGCTATTTATGAATTTTTTTAGTGTAGACTTTAAAGTGCTGTTATATACGCTAGTACTTTAGTAGTTCACTTATCTAAATTGGCATACCCTCTGTCAACAAGCATTGCTCCAGCGTTCGCAGTACAATGCTCTACAATATGGTCTGGACATAGGGATTCCTTAAAAAACTTTTGTAGGAGAGCCCTACATGGTTCATCAATTAGTTTTTTAGGACACATTTGTAAGTAGTCAAAACTAAAGCGAGCATGTTTGGGTATTAAAATACTCCAAAATACAAATATTTCCCAGCAAATATTCCCCTCATTAAGATAATAATTAATAATATAATTCAATATTTCCCTGACAGCATTTCGGATGCTTTCCTACTTCAGTACAGCTTTTTCACGAACATGCGCTATAGCTATTTTTCAATATTTGTGCGACGTTAGAACGATTACCTTAGACTCATTTTTTGGAGGTCCGTACTTCGAATTAAATATTTCAATAAAGATGCAAAGTATTGTAAGTGGATATATAGATGTCAAATACACTAAAAATATAATTCCAGCTTTCGTCTCCAAACTCAGCCGTTTAACAGCTTTTGGCGCTTTGGCCGCTCGGGACTCCCAGTATATTTTGCGCGTATTATTAATCAAGTGTATAGAGCGTAAATGCTCATAAGTACCAGACTCAACGAACGCACGAATCAGCCTTGGCAAAATATTTTGGAACGACTGAGTGTAGTAGAAATTGAATCCAATCAAATTGCTCGGGATGATTTTCTTCTTTTCTCTGTCTGATAGTTTGTAAATTCTATTGTAGGTACTTTACAATTGACCTTTTAGCAACACGTTATCCATATTAGTCTTTAGTAGAACGTGAACAGTATTTTTGCACTTAAGAATTTCAGATAAAACAGTATTTCGTATATCATGATATCCATGGCACGAAGGTGGAGTTAAGAGTTTCACAAGGCGTAGAAGTGTTTTCTCGGACGTTGTTCCATTGCTACCAAACACGTCAGAACAATTCAGAGATTGTACATTATTATTCAGTAATGCCAACGTGTTGATAAGTTTCACACTTCTTACGCCATTAAATAGTCCCATAGCGGCAAAGGTGAAAGCAAAATTGTTCTCTGTCAAAAAGTGAATCAAACTTCATTGCTGCGACTATCTGTAGTTAAGTTGCAATAGTAGAAGTGCATATGAGCGGAAACATGAACAGGATCAAAGTAAATTTTAAACTTTTCTGATAACACAGTGCAAACTGAGTCTATTCCAATTTGATCAAACGGTTTTATCAAGTTGGTTGTAACGAAGCCGTTGTATGCGTTAGTGAGAACAACAGCCATCAATAAGAATGGTCCAAATATTATGCGAAATGCTGGCAATTTTTCAAACTTACCAGATATTGGGCAAGATTGTTCTATTAAATAGAATACCAGAATCTGAATTGCGGAATAAATGTATTTCTGATTACGTAAAATGAAATCATGCAAAATTGCAGCAGTTCCAAGGAAGCAGATACCTACTAGCCATACGGACCGTTAAAAAGGACCTGAGTAGTAATGCAGCCCCAATTCCGTTTTCAGTCCGTCACAGGTAATACGCCAGCCAAACACTGTGAAGACCTACATACGGGAGCTCTAACACAGGCCTTATGGGTCGAAGTTACCCAACAACTACGCTCCACCTCACACATCAATCTTTACTTTTCAAAATTAATTAATGCATCTGTAGTAATAATCGCTTGCAGTACAAGTAATAGCTAAAACTAAATTTTGCAATTCTGTAAAAGTTTAAGACAATTGGTAGAATGGGACAAAAGAAAAGGTTTTAACTGCCTTTTGTCGCCTTTACAGTTAAGTGCTTACTAAAATAGAGGTACATTTCACACGGCGTTGCGAACATTTTTAGCACAATAGTGGTAAATGTTTCAGAAGCCTGTTTTCGTCTTCCTATTCATGCATTCTACTGAAATGGAGGCAAGTCACACGGCGTTGAGCTCTAACTTTTTTTAGGACAATAGTGTAAAACGTTTCAAACACTTAATTGCGATTTCCCATTCATGTATCTACTAGAAATTGGCCATATTACACGCGTCATCACACTCAATTTTTTATTTAAAACAATAGCGGAAAACGTTGCAGATGCCTGATTCCGCCTTCCCAGCCATGCATCCCATTTTAGGCAAATGTTATTTCTGTTTTTTGTGCTATTGTGACAAGATTTGGAATTGGCGTCATGCACGTGGGTCGAAAGTTTCCAAAGATTTTGACGTTATAAATCTTTCCGCCCACAATGTGCTAAAAAAGAAGTGGAGATTGTTTTTCTGAAAATAATTTTCCCTGGCGGGACATGTGGGCCGTAGTTGTGCATGTGAAAAGTCCCGCATGTAGGTCTTCACAGTGTTTGGCAGGCGTATTAGCTGCAGAATGCGTAATTGTTTCGAGCGGTAAAAATACTTGTACTGAACCAGCAACTTACACTTTGTTGAGGACGTTGTACTTAACACGAAGTTTAAAACTTGGTCGGCTAGCTAACGGAGGGTTGATGCCTACTGTTACACTGTAATTGAATCTCGTTCCCAAGAACCTTGCTAAAACTATTGCGTACTCCATTTCTTCTGAGTTTTCAGCCACGAGTATAGAGATGTGCAAGCGAATTTTCGAGTTAAAAACTGTAGTGACTCTTGATACTATTTTATCTTTGGTAATGCCTAAAAGAGTTAACAATTCAGGTTAGGTTTGGGTTAGGTCATGTGTCAAATTGTATATGTTAGTTCACCTTCTCTTGCATGGGAAATGTTAAGGGGAATCAAAGGAACACAACCGATTACGTAACAGCTGATGTCGAGGTACGCAGACTCAATCACTAGTTGATTGTCACTCCCGGGACCATGGTTCAAAACGCGAAGTTGATACACAACAAACGGAAACATTTCAAAAAAGACGTCCAATCCTCTTGAAAATCTCAATTCGTGTATGTCTAGAAATGTCTACTATTAATTTGGAAGTCGGTAATTTTATCGAAAATAAATGGTCGAAAATAAAAGGCAGAAAATAAAAGGTAGAAAATGAAAGTCTAAACGTTTATCCTCAAAATATGAAAAAAGTCTTACCTTTTGACAAATTCACGATTGACTGAGTTGAGGAAAACTTAAAATATAATTTACTTTTCAATTTTAAAGCAAATTTTGAAACAAAAAACTAATAAAGAAATTATAGACAAAGTATTCCCGCTTTTAGAAAGGATTACCACAAATCATACAACAATGAGAATTGTGTACTTGCTTTTTATAAGACGTTACATTTTCTACCTTTGAATTTTGAGCGTCAATTTTTAAACTTTCATTTTCAACCTTTCATTTTCTACCTTTTATATTTGACCTTTTACTTTTGACCATTTAACACTTCCGACCAAATTACTTGTTCGACCCGCTATAATGGCAAAAACTATAAACATTCATACAAGTGTGTGAACTCGTTGCATTGGCATGCTTGGCCAATGCAACGAGTTTCAGTTTCAGTAAAATAAAAGTTTCAGTTTTTCAGTGCTTACCCCTAGAGATTGCCGTAGGAGAGACTAGTGCACTTAAGTATATGTTAGTAGGAAACAGATCCATTCGAGCAATTGGTATTCGCTCTCGCCCTGCACTTGCATTTGGGAAATGCAGATACCAATCTTGGAACAGAATATTGCTCCATCTGTAACCCAA
>JAQFYP010001680.1:0-14718 GCA_034694865.1 Bilobella braunerae
TGGAAGTTGAGTTTTACATGTAAATAGGGGTTTTTACGTACGCTGAAGCTACCTATGACCTCCAATTGGCTCAAATCCATATTCTCTTATAGCTATTTAAATCATTAATTAGTACTCCCGTCTTAGGACGGGCTTTTATGCTAGTCTATTCTATGATTGTCATTTTTATGCCGTACTTTTTTCTATCTGTTGTGTCTGCGTGCTAGATTTTTATAGCTAGAGTTGAAGAGAAAACTTTTTTTTATAAAGCATCTTATCAGGAATAAGGCTTGCGCATATGATTTGTGTTCTTTCTTCTTCTAGGAGCCGTGCAGGAAGCACCTCCTAAGAGACTGCTTTCTTCTCTTGCGCATAAATAACTGCCCTGTTCCTTGAACAGTACCAGAGATGGGCATCCTCTTCACAATTGGTTTTTGGCAAAAAGAATGGAGGCAAAGGTCTTCTGTTCTACGGGTAAGTTTCGCTAGTTATTGTGCAATTGCGCTTTAACCGAACACAAGTTTATGCAAATTCAACTAAAACATATGTTCCTGAATAGAATAATAGACTACAGAGCAATAGGTTAAATAGAGTAATTGAACAAAATAGCTCAATATACTGCAAGGCATGTAAAATTCCGAGAACTTTTACACAATTTCTAAATTTTTCTAAATTTTCAAGAAAATTCTTACTTTCTCCTCATGTGGGAGTTTTAGGTGTATTTGCTCCAAGTGTCTACTCGAATTGCGATTCGTTTTAAACTTTTAGCGGGAAATAGGCAGCATACATTGTTTTGGACTTCAGAATGGCTGCAATTGTGTGCAATGAGCACAAAACTGGTAATAAACCGTTTTGTCAGTAGCGTATTGTACTGTATCAACAAATGGGGATGATTTTCGGGGTCGTATTGAAATGAAAAGGAACGGTCAGTAGTAAACTTGAACTGGGCCGGAACTCAAGGAACTTATATCCGAAAACAAATTTGAGATAAGTTGAGTAGTTTCTGAGATAATCGTTATTATCAGACGGACGGACAGAAATGACGAAAACAAAAGTAGCTTTTGCTTCGCTTCCGCTACTAATAAACCGTGGTAAAACGGTCAACCCGGAAGAAAACAGTAGCGGAAGAAAACTAGACAAAACACATTAGACATTAGAAAAATCATAGAATAATTTGATCGGAAACAGAACTTTGCATTTCGAGGTTTGTTATTGGGAATCAAAACATAAAGTAGCTTTAGCTACGCTTCCGCTACTTAATAAGGTGGTTTTATTATATCTCACTTTGTGTAAAACAAAATATTATAACGGTTTCATTTGTGTAATATCCATCGTTAATGTGTTCATCGTAACTACAGAAATGCAATAATAACCGATACTATGTTTTTAGTAGTTTCGTGTCAATCTTAGCTTATTTGCAAAAACAAGAGGTCAAATATTCAATGTGAAGCTCATTACATAAATTGGTTCATCCACAAAATCAATATGTGACATTCAAATATTTAGCCAATAGTTGGCAATTTCCTGTAGACATTAGAATTAGAACACAATAGACATTAGAAAAATAATAGAATAATTAGATCGGAAACAGAACTTTGGATTTCGAGGTTTGCTATTGGAAATAAAGGGATGATTTCCGGGTAAACTGGGCCTCTGGGGTTATCAATATTATCATAACGGTTCCATCCTAGCCTCCAAAGAGCGAAGACGTGTCTACCAACGGCTCAAGTAAAAAGTGTGCAACAGTAATCCAGTGCCGTGACATAATTTTACAAAGTTTTGTAGAACAAGCCAAGAGTTTGGAACAATAGGACAGTGCCGTGACCTTGTGACTTCGTGACCCCGTGACCTATTTGGGCTCCCATCATACACGGACCACATCCTAGACCGCCCACAACCTAGTCGGCCCACAACCTATTCGGGCCCACATCCTATTCGGCCTACAACCTATTCGGGCCCACATCCTATTCGGCCCACAACCTATTCGGGCCCACATCCTAGTCGGCCCACATCCTAGTCGGCCCACATCCCAGATATCGACGGCGAAGGATACCGCCAGATTAGGATACCACCCGAATAAGATATCGACGGATTAGGATACCGCCAGGCAAAGCTCCTACAATGTCGCTCCCACAAAATTCTTGTTGATTCTTGATCACTATCACTGAAAAAGCCTTAACATATCATATCCAGTGTCATACCCAACATATAACCAACAAACACACCAGTACCATAAGCTCTCTCTCCTCCTGCAACGTATCCGCAGGGTCGAAAAGTCAAGTGCACTAACGTCGAAATCGATGAGAGCAATGCCGAACAAAGGAGGACACTCGGCTAAAAATGAAAAAAAAAGCAAGCAAGCGCCAGCACGAAGACCCTGGGGTAAACCATCATGCCGAACTCCCTGAAAGAGCTCCTGAGAAGCCGGTGACGCTCAAAGACATCTTGATGGCTATTTCCACACGCCACACCGAGACATCAAAACAGCTCCAGGAGATGGACTCCAAAGTCAGCCTTATTCCTGAAATGAGTAATAAGCTAAAGACAATTGAAGACAAGCTGGAAGCATATGAAGCCGCCGCCGCACTAGCAGAAGCCCGAACTTGTCAGTTGGAGAAATCTGCTTTTGTAAAAGACCGAGTAATCTTGACCCTGAAAAGTCAAATCTCTAAACTAACCGATGAATTTAGGACGAACAATGTTCTCATACACGGCATCCCAGATGCTCCTATTGATGACCCGTTGGCTGCCGCGAACAATTTTTTAGCTCAACACAAGATCCAGGCACCTGCCGAACAAGCCTACCGGTTCGGCAAGTTTAACCAGAATTCGGAAAAGCCAAGGCCAATCAAAGTTCGCTTCCAATCACTTAATGATCGTAACGAAGCGCTAAGTCTCTGGAGGAAACTAAAAGGTGAACCCTACTCAGTCACAGAAGATCTCACAGTCGAAACCATAACAGAGCGCTGGAAGAAACGACAAGCTAGATTGGCGGAGACCCAATATCAAGATATTGTGCAAGCTATTAACGGTCCCTTACAAATAAGAAGCAACAGCCAAATTTCAAGCATCTCTCATCCTTCTAACGATTTATTTCCTGAAAATACTCGCCCTGTCTTCCCACCTCGGAGATGGAATGACTCCCATACCTCAAACGGCGCAAAGCAACAAAACGTCAAATCTTCTCTTCTGCGACGCCAAAAGTAACGACCAAGGGAAATTGTCCATACAACGTCCGGCACATCCACAATCTGCAAGCTCAACAGCCCACACTTTAATTAACTTAATTTAATCAACTAACTTCAATTGTAGCTTAATTTTAATTATTTTACCCAACCTTGAATTTTAAACAGCCCGCCAAATTACCGTCAACTTAATACCCAAATATAATTCTACAACTATACCAAAAATTCAAACTCCATGTAGCTACTTTCTACGATTTCAAAATGTAACCTGTAATTCGTGTTGATTATGGCTTACGCCTAATGTCAAATAAACGATTGATTGATTGATTGACTATGCTAAAATGCTGGAAAAAAGAAAATTCCGAGTCACATAATAAACCTAAATATTTAAAACTAGTTACCCTAGAAAGTTCAGACCCATTGAGAGAGGGATTGGAGAAAGCTGGGAGAGTATCCTGAGGTTTACTAAAAAGTTGAAAAACTGATTTGTCAAGATTTTATTTCTTCTAAAAACCTACAAATACTGTCCTTGGAAAAGTTTAAAGCGCATATTTGAAGTGACCGTCGATTAAAAGTATAATAAGCTTTCTTATTTTTTTTTAAAAACAAAACAGAGAGACTTGTTGATACTAGATCTGTAGATACTAGATGATCTAGAGTTTTACCACTGTAAACGGAGCGTTGTAAGTCAACTGTACAAAATATTAAAGAGTAGTATAATTTTCCTTGCCTTAGGTGCCACGGAGAAACTTTCAGTTGAAATTGCTATGCTGAGTCTATACAAAATACGCTTCCGCAACTTACATTATTGTTTCATTTTTAGTGACTGATTTTTTATTGTATTTTTTGTTGTTTATTTTACATATTGGTTAGAACCATCCTCAACAATAGAATTGCACCAAGCATGATTTGTTGGATTTGTATTGCTTATTGATTACAACCATACAATTTATTGAAATTCAACCTGCGAGTTTGGGACTTTAGTCCAACTAGATTGCAGCTTTCAGACTCGTTTAATCACGTTTATATTTGTTGCAGTGTTCTATGTTGTTTTCATTGCTAAACTTATATACCTACAAATATTTTCAAAAGTGCAAATTATCCCAGCAACTACTGCTCCAGCAATTAGCAACCAGAAGCCTATCTGCGAATTCTTGTCCAAAGAGAGCTTTTCAGGAAGGTTGCAAATCCTACAAAGGGCCCATCGGTCCTTTAATTTTCTATTCTCTGCTGCAAGTTTCCAAAAGTACTCAAATATTCCAGTGGCCATGAGGACCTGGGAGTGCTTGAACATACTATGAGCATATAACCCATGAAATGAGTATCCATATTTGACTAAATGTTTCTGTTTCCCTTGAAAATATTCAGGCATTCCTTGGCCTTTTGCATAATCTTTAAAAAGAGCAAAGTCCTTGTCATCAGTAACAAGTCCTCCTCTGTTGCAATTTATATCCAAAAT
This sequence comes from Bilobella braunerae, assembly GCA_034694865.1. NCBI lineage: Eukaryota > Metazoa > Arthropoda > Collembola > Poduromorpha > Neanuridae > Bilobella > Bilobella braunerae. The sequence goes on from JAQFYP010001680.1 coordinate 4,624, forward strand.
TTTCTGATATCGAGGACCTGGGTTTTTCAGCATTGAGTAGAACACTGAACTTGAAAATATGCTACTATTTTCCAGTGGAGTAACAATTCGAAATTCCTTCCAATCACCCTGCTTACTTCTCCACGATTTTTTGCTACAATTTATAAATTTTCGGAGAAGTTTAGTATAAGATTCACTACCAAGGGCTCCTATTATTTTTTTTGTAAATTTTTTTGAATTTAAATTTGCTTTAGTTAACTGAAATTTGACTTCCGTAAAATCTTTCTTGCATAAAATAAAGAATGCGATAATATCATTTAGGGCAAGATATTTTGAAGGTGTGTATTTAGCATTTATTAAAGTATTAGTGTCTGCAAATAGCTCCATGAATTCTTCAGTAGTTACAAATGTAAAGCCTTCTGTTTGGTTATAGTACTCAAATGTTGGGAATCCTGGAGATGGCGCTGTCAGTTCAGTTACAATGATGCCTTTGTAGGCTTGAACTATTACTACCGTTGCAAGTGACCATGGTAACAAAATGCAGTATCCTACCTGCAGAATATGAGGCAGAGGTGGAATTTGTCTCCCAACTTCTATCAGCAGTAGAATGTCGAATATAACTACCTTGTAGTAGAGTGTACTCAGGTGTTTTAAATATTGCTTTCTAAACGTCAAACAAAATGCACAGCCAATTGTTACCAACGGTATCAATATTAATGGATAGGTAAAGATTAATTTCCACGTAGTGGTATCGTAAGGCTTTGCAAAAAATTCCAGCGCCAAGTACTTTTGTGAACCGTCACAAGTAGCAAATGAGAGTGAGTGCTCGTTAATTATAGTAAGAAATGGCGATGGCATTGCAAGGACGTTAGCTGAAACGTATCGCTCAAATCCTGGCGCTATTATCGATTCTCTGAATTCAGTTTTAACGTAGTCAGCACTGACAGCCTCGCCAAATAAAAAATTTTCCGGCGGCAGGTAAGTAGACTTAAAAATTTCAATAAGGTCTTTATGTGCAAAACCTTGTACACGAAACCGGTTATTGACGGTATGTCCTATCCCTGTTCCTCCTGTATACTCACCAGTACGCAAAGAATTGATGTAACTGGTTAAGTTATTAAAAGTTTTCCACTGTGTGGTTATATTTATTTTAGTCAAATAATTACAATTATAATCAAAACGTTCAAGGAGTTCAAACTTCCCAAGCTTGCCGCTTAAATGATTGGCAAATATGAGCATGTAAGCTGTGCTGAATATTGAGTATAGAGCTGCTGCGTCACGTACAAAAATTGAAGTAATTTTGGGACCGTTGGGGCCTAGCGGTACCAACCCCGGATCACGGTTGCTTAGAATGTGTACGTAGGTTTTGGTAGAATGTGTAGTTCTCCTGTGGTATGCGGATTTTGCATCTTCGCTTAAAATATACTTGTAGAACACTTTAGCCGGGTCGATTTGGCTTTCAGCCTTTTTTAATGGAATGACAATAAATATAGCAAAACACTTTAAATTTCTGTTGCGAATTTCGTGAGGGAAGCCAAATAATTGCTCCGCATGAATTGGAGACGTGTGATATATTAAGGGAACAATTGATGAACGTATATTGTACAAATTGGTAAAAGCAGCCTCGAAAATTACGATGACGCAAGGTTTGTAGCTGTTTATTATTTCAACCACTGTACTATCCCCTTTTATTACTGAAAATATTAGCAGTTGGAAAAGTAGGAGAAGCGTTGGGTTGTATTGCATGATTATTTTGTTAAATTCTGAAAAAAATTTTTTGCAATGTAGTAGTTTTGATTTCTCAGGAACTTCAATTTTCAAGTTTTCTTGTAAGTTGATTTTGAATCATTGGCAAACGATTTTTATAATATTTATTCCAACAATTACAATACACTGCAGTATACAGTTTCAACTATTCGACTATTTGGAGGGACATGTAGCATTTACTCGTCGAGGAAAAGATAATCGACTTTCTGTTAGATATTTAATAGCTAGTGTATCCTTAAAATTTCCAACGCGTGGCAGAATCGTCGGGAATATCTAAATACTATCTAATTAGTAAGTTTGTATGAATTGAAAAGCCAAAACAAGCTAATTAAATTACGGAAATTACTTGAACTTGCTTAAGTTTCAAAATTTTCATAGATACCACTCACGCTAATATTACCCTTGATCACCTTGCTTCCGCTCCAGAGAAAATACAGTAGCGCAATATTAGAATACGGCGTGCAGCATTTTCGACCTTCGAGTATTTCAAGCACATATTTGAAATTATCATGGCAACCGCTAAATCTCAAGTTATGTTTCTTTAAAAGTCATGGTCAAGTATAGGTCTCATAGAGCAGAGAGGATAGATAAACATTAGCCGCAAGTTCTACAGAAAAACGCATGTCTAACCCGAGTTCTGGAACACTGCGAACGTAAAAGAATAAAATGCACAGCTGTATACAGTACAAAAGTCCAACGTTGTTGAAATTATGAACAAATATGCCAGCACACACGCGAATTTGATTTATTGTCAGCATTTTTGTTCATAAATAAAAATAAAATTGTTTCAAAATAAGAAAATTTACATTTGTTTTCATTTTATTGTAGTTTTTAACTTTCATTCTAATGGTATCAAAGTAATATACTTTGATGATATAAATACCTCTAAAATAATTGATAATTTAATTTAAAATGGTTGTTGGAAGGAGTGAGCTGAGTGAACATATCCGTAGTGCCATATTAATCCGTGATTGTACCTTTATTGTCCACTTCCAACATGATAATGGTTGATATAAATTCATCATTATGTAACACATTATTTAAAATTTTCAGAAGCGGTTACTATTGACCACCAGTTGGCTTGATTTACGTCTCCGTTATCGATGCAAATGCATCCTTTGCCGTAAAATGGGTATACCTGTAAATTATTGACGTGGCAAACATTCTTAGGTGAATCGTTTAAAAAATCCATTTAGTGCTCACACGCGGGAATTGGTCCTCTACGATAAATAAATGAAACAAAAAAGCCACAAAATTTTGAAATTATGCACTTTTATTTATAGCTAAAAATTTCGACCAAAGAATAAAATGTATGCGGCATGTCTCTGGTCCCTAGAGTGGACACAGGGCGGCGAGGGCCGACAGATTATGAGACACAAGTGACGATAAGCATTAATTTATGGTAGGTAAAAGTCACTTAGAAGGTTATTATTGTATTGGGAGCAAATTGGAAAGTTTTCCATTTAAATGGGGTCCAAAGCAGCAAAAGTATTATTGTTAAACTCGGCATTTATACTCGCACGATGAAAAATTGGTAATGCTTACCGAATTTTGAACTCCATTTTTATGTCAGTACGCCTTATTCATGCAGCATGTTGTCTGGGACTATCCTATGCCAAATCGCCTCTAAACGTTTACTTCTTTGCGCATGTTTTCTTCCAAATTAGTGCATTACGACACAAAGAAGATTTTGTCATATTTGGCAACAAATTGATGAAGACAAATCAATACTTAAAGTATTGTAAGATATAATAAAATTCAATAATATTTCACATATTATTAAATACTATCTGCACCGTGCCGCTTTGCAAAATTCGTTTGATAGCTTCCCGCAGTAACAATAGTCCTGCCGTAACTATAAATGACAATATCCAAAATTTGGAGATATCTAAGTTATAAGGACAATAACCGTTTGTAAAAAAATTTCTCAGTCATTGAAAAGTAATTTCGGCCGGAGCTCATTCTAAACCACCACATATATTTTCAAACTTAATACATTTGTAATTGTAGCTGTAGCTCTAAGTAGTAGGAGGTTAGGTATTGGTTAGGTATTGGTTCAATAAATCAAAACTTGGCTAGACCTTAAGATCTAGAGCCTAGCCCCCGCCAATACCCATGTTAACTGGGAAACAGGAGACACGTCTTACAATAGAGTTTACCCAGAGGACGCACGCCAATCGGCCAATCTAGTCCAAATAATTATGTCAAGTAGATCTAACATTTATAAGTGATTTGATTTTTGATAATAGCGGCCCAATGCCATAAATGGGCAAAAAACGATTTTTTGAATTTTAATACTTGGCTAATTTCTTATGTAATTTTAGCCGTAAAAAATAAAATCCAAAGGGGGGACCCTATGGTACTTTTGGAAAATGAAAAATACAATGCATTAAATTCTATAGACCAAATGCCTGAACCTAATTGGGAACCTATGGTACTCCACATAGGAACTTATATTCTTAAGACATTAATTCAAATGTATTAAATCTAATAAAAAAATTTGTGATATTAAAGTTTCACAAATTACATTCATTTCCGATTTTAAAACTTGAAATATTGTTTATTATTTTTAAAACTCATATGTGACATAAACAGAATTATTCTATTAGTACTTTCGGTTATGAACAATATTTGAATTGCTTCCAGAAGTACTCTTCAAAATTTCCAAACCCTATCAAAGTTTATAATTTTAATTGGTTTATAGTGATTAATAACTGAAAATACTTTAAATTAGGTAGTGCTGGGATTTAGAGACAATCATCAAATTAATATTGTTAATTTTGATTAAAAAAATCAGATTTTCATGTCAACTCTACACGGTGCGTACCCAATCCCCCTCAAAGGTTTTGCACAATGTTCGGAAGGTATTAGTGTTTAGTAAAATACCGGAAAGCCGCGAATACTCGTTTACCTTTGTGGGGGAGGGAAGTATGGGTGGGGTCAAAATGATCGGGGCGGGGAAGAACTGAGACACAAAAAAATCCGGCAAACCCCGCGGGGATTGAGGAGGGGGAGGGGTCAGGGGGTAGTACGGCTACGACCCTTGCCCCCATCCGAAATCGTACCTCTATGCGAGTTCAAATGTCGTATACGATACTCATTGTCAGATTTTAATTTAGGTTTTAACTTCAAAATTTTCAATAACTTTTTTTGTTTCAAAATTTCAACATATCTTTAAACTTCCGAACGTTTTAGAACGTTTAGAGCAAAACAAAGTTTTTCACCCCAACCGTGGGGTCATTGAAAAGCGTCTCAACAGATCTACTGTAGGATATCGTGGACATTTGGCATGTGAATTACGATCCACGCCTATGTCTATAAAGTCCGATTCTATGGAACTTTTTTTTTGGCTTATTAGGTATTGCGGATTTGCTGAATCCCAGTCTCACCTCTGAACTTCTTCATGTACATGTCTTCTATGTAAGCTACTAGTCGAACTCCCGTCCTAAGAGAGGAGGATTTTGTTTGGCTCGTCTACGTTACTTCCATAATTTTTAGTGACAAAACGACTTGATCCCCAATACTAGCGCAAAGTTGGATTACGAAAGTCGCGAATATTGCCGACCTTGCCACTAAATTCAAAAATCGTTGTTGATATTTAAATAATTTTGAAATGGCTTTTTCTTTTCCGGAGTAGCACAATTATATATTGAAATTACGTTGTACCCTATTCGATCTCAAATTCAAATATGCTGTTGACATGTTGAAATTATTGTTCCGTGATTGAATTACAAGGACTTCACAACTTCACGAGAATAGAAAAAAGTGAATCACATAATTTACTTGAATTTTGAGTTGAATCTAGGCTAAATTTTTTTCTAAAAATTTTCTTTCAACAAGTAAAATGCAAATAGAAATGTTATAAATGCAAAGCATGTTTCTTATAAGTTGTGTATACGTGAGAGAATAAAACAAATACTAAGCTTGCTCATAGTAAAACTGTGTTTGATATACACGATCAAATTCTAACTATGTTTTACGTTCGGTTTTTAATTTATATTCAATTTCAGGGCACTGTGTTGACAGTGAGGATATCAACTCATCAGCCCAATAGGCAGTCATTGCAATTTACATTTACTGGTCGTCTTCATCTTTTATAGTTCCAAATACGATTGAAACAAATCCAAATAATTTTTTTCATTCACGGGAGCTAGGGGATTGCTCCTTTGGACGCTAATTCCGTTCGCGGCATTTGAAGCATACACCTCGTACACCAGGGCGTCGATGGTTTTGCTCTGCTTTATTTTCACAATTTGTTACATCAAATGTACAGAACGCTGCTCCATCATTCAACAATATGGACATACTTTATAAAAATTATGCAACACAGAAAACTTTCTATAAAAAAAAGAAAATATTACACTCACAGGTGTCACGATTATGTCACAATGGCCCAAAACTATAGAATTCTTCAAGTTGAAAACAATATATTCATTATATGTTTCCAAAACAAATTGATCCCAAACTCACTTGTACAAATAATAACACCCATAATTATAATGGGTGTGAGCATATCGTACGACTTTACAGTTATATTAAGCTTCCTGGCGTTTTTGGGTTCATGATGTCTTCATTTGTTACACTAGCAATTGCTAGGGATATAAATCCATCTTCATACAGAGTAAACAGTGAGTCTTAATGCGTATTTGAACAGATTTAAGCGCCAAGCAATTGTATTCTCAACAAAATTTTATGTTGTCTTGCAAACCCCTTAAGTGTCGGATTTTACTTTGCAATAAAACAAATAACATTTATGACATTTACAAACATTGTAATTGAAACTACTATCACTTTGCTAATTACATTTTAACAGTTACATTTTTACATTAGAATACATTTTACAGTTTGATTATATTTTTAGAATCAATCCGTGAGTTCAAGTAAGTAAAACACGTTAATGTAATTTAAATTATAATTCGTAATTTAATTACTAATTTTTCATTCTTAAATTTAAATGTGGTAGGTTGGCTATAAACTCAATTTTGTTGGGTATATTGTTGTAGTTAAAGGTTTTAGCTTATTTTTGTACTTGTAAAAAAGATTTGTATAAAGGAATAAATACACTTGAGTAGTCCTTTATATTGTATACTTTTACGATTTAAAAAGTGTAAATTTCTCCGAATTCCAATGATTCAATAACATATTATTCAATAATAATCAACAACTAAATAATTATTCAATTTAGTTTTGTTTTTTGTATTTTACTTTCATAAGAGCAAATTATTAAAATTGTATTTTAAATTTGTATTGTTGTAGCAGCGTTATTACTTCAAGTTATTGTTGTGCCTGTACCGTCCGTCTGTCTGTCCGTCTGAGTATCACGATTATCTCAGAAACTCAACATATCTCAAACCTGTTTCCAGCTATGAATTTTTGAGATCCGGTCAACTCAGAGTGTGATTTTTTTTACCCCCGGTGACCTACATAGGGGTCAAGGTCAAGTATATTATTTTATGACAACGTAAAAATGTATCCTTCCAAAAGTGGTTCCTAATATGAAGGGAAAAAGGATTTGTTTAAGCAACTATTCTGTGACTCCCCTCCTCTCTTCCAATGACACTAAAATTATCCCTTTGACTTCAGATTAACCTTTCCAGGTTAAACATAGAACATTGCATAGAACAAATAGTTATGATAGTACCGATGACCGCAAAGGCCACTTTCACCCGGAAATGACCCCTTGTCATCCGAAATAACTTTCAAGCTCAAACACTCTTTTTGTACGACGTATAAGTTTAAGTTCGTTTCAAATGTTCCGGACACACATTTCAATTGGAAATGACCCCTTCAAATCAAATTTTCAGAAAATTGAAACATTCTGCTTGCAAGAAACCAGAGATGGTTCCATTTTTCTAACAATATTACATTTTTAAACGGCGCAAAACAACAAAACGTCAAATCTTCTCCTCTGCGGCGCCAAACGTTACGGCCAAGGGAAATTGTTCATACAACGACCGTCTCATCCACTATCCGCAAGCTCTAAAGAATACACTTTAATCAAATTAATTGAACCAATTGACTCCAATTCTAACCTAATTTAAATTATCTTATCATTCTGACCCATAATATTTGATACCAAGAACCCAACTTTGAATTTTAATCCCGCAAAATTACTGTAAAATGAATAACCAATTATAATTCTACAACTATACTAATAACCATGATAACCATGTTCCAATGGTTGTAAAAACTCCATGTAGCTACTTTATAAAAAATTACTACTCTACAATTTCAAAATGTATTTATGTGTTTTAAATTTATTTCATGCTCGAGATTTATTCAATTTAATTTTAAATCTAAATCCGTAAAATACGTCGGACTAACTGTAAAATGTTGAATACCAAATATTACATCTTTCAAATACAGGTTTTCTAGCAAAAAGACCGGTCGAAAGTCGGTTGTATACTTCCGGTGCCCTTTCTAAGTCCGTAAGTCCGTTCAGGATGCATAGCTCCGTCTAATATAAAACTCCATCTTGAAACTTAAAAGGGTGTACACTCCTGTCTGGTGATGGTGGTTTTGATAGCGAAAACCGAACAAAGTATGTCAATAAAAAAAGCTAATGATTTTTTAAATGATAACTACAATTCACTAAATTGGGAATAGTTTTTAATTCCTCTTGGAGTCATTATTAGCTTCAAAATACCCAAAGACCGCTAACTATCACAAACTATGCAGGAATTGGTTTTAAGCAATTTGGAGTTCATAGTTAGCTTCAGCATACTTCAGACTCCTCAATTCCATGTAAAACTCTATATTCAAACGTTATTTGTTGCTAACTGTTCAACACATTTAACTAAATAAGAATTGTTTATTAACGATTTGGAGTTTGTAGTTTGCTGTAGCATACTTTATACCCTATATCACATTTTTAAGTCACAATTTCCAAGAAGTTAATTTGTTAATTGTTAATCAGAATTAACTTATTGGAATTAAATTTCTGGAATTAAACAATTAACTTAATCATTCGTACAATATTCTTTAGCCGTTTCAAAAAAAATTTTGTGCAGTTAAAGTTGAAGTTGGTTTGGATTGATTTCGAGATGTTGGAACTTATGGCCACAGATTCAGTTGTAAACGAACAGAATACCGGGGCTAGGAGTCCGGTTGTAAAGCCCTGGATGCTTTTCCGCCAGCAACCTGAGATCGAGATCCAGCTTTTCCTTTGAGAACAAGTGCTGGTCTCGATCATCCCAAGATGAAATTGCCAAAAAATCCTAACTCTCTCCGTTAAGGCACCTGGAGTCAATGGGATGATTGCCAGTCTTATCCTGACTCCTAAAGGTACGGAGACAGATAGGCCTTTTGCAGTGTATTACATGGAATTTTTGCAATGGTACCATCTGAGGCCTGAGCGTTGTAGAGAGAAATACCCTCTCCATTAAAATATACACAAATTTTTAATTTTTAATCATAATTAACTTATTAGATTATGGTTTTGAACAATTTGAGGTCATAATTAACTTCAGCGTACCTAAGAGCACCCATTTGCTTGTAAAACTCCATTTCCTAAAATAAACTGGTATTGATTATTAATTATACGTAACTAATTGCAATAAAAACTGGGGACTTTAATAATTAAGCAATTTTTGGAAATTTTATACACTGCTTAGAAAACAAAACTTTACAAAAAGTAAGAAAATATGAATGTGGTATGATTTGAACCCGCGCCGTTTCAATTTCTAATTGGGAGTCTAAAACAATTTAGATTTGAACAAATTGAACCTTTAGCGTCGACAACAATATTCTCGCTTTTTTTTTTAAATTTTCCTTACCTTATTTTTCAAATCCACGTGCAGTGACTCAAACAACTAGGCTTCTCCGTGCTGGTAAGAAACCTCTCTTTAAAATAGTCGGGATGTTGACTGCTACCAGTGTTCATCTGTGCCATTTCTGCATGTGACGTTCTACCCAAGAAACTCCACCGTATTGGACAAGCTCTCAGTAAAAACTTGGTAAGTTGCTCAACAAGAAATAAACGCATTTGAGCAGAATCCTTTTGCAAAAAATCCGACTGCACTTGCGTTATTAGTGTCAGGTAAATGCAGGGTTGGTAAATTTTAGTGCGTACTTGTACACTGTTCTTGCTGAAACGAATTCCAAGTGTAGTTTAGTTTCTGGTAAGCTGAATATTTTGCTCATGAACATTCTTTGGCAGGTTACAGTCCCCAAAATAAATGTTGTTAGCAACTGTTGATGCTTTGCTTGATGAGAGCCATATATAATATGCTATTTGTAGTGTTCTACAATTTATCGTCTTGTCTGCGGTATGAATTAAGCAATTAAGGAATTGTTAATTAGCCACCTCCATGTCAATTAGAATTATCGTAACCACTAATTAGATAATTC
>JAQFYP010001681.1:0-14713 GCA_034694865.1 Bilobella braunerae
CTCTGCCTCTGGATTGGCTATGGAAGGGACGAAAAGTGAGAGTTCATTGAAATGCAAGTGGGAAACTTTTGGAAGGTTCTGTTTATGTTTTCAAATGAAAAGAGATAGAACTTTAGGTTTCCGCTCCTCTCAAAGGAAGAGTCTATGTGGCGCATATCGGCTGTCTTCGAATACGAAGAAGATTTACTTGGCGGGTTTGGGATCTTGCTAGAATATTTCTTGGTTTGATTCTTATAAAAAAAATTTATACGACGCCAAGCTTTACCAAAAGAAACATCATTGAAATAAATTTATTAATTCGAAGTCTTTTTTTGAATGTTTATTTTAAGAACTACTCTAACTTTGTCCTTCGATAGGATAATTTTGGATAATCATGGTATAAATAAAGACCAAAAAGCGCAGTCAGTGACGTTTGGACACCTTCCGAAGAGGCAACCCAGCCATTGTTTTTGGGCTTTAAAATAAACTATAAAAAAATCATCAGTTGAAGTATTTTCCGCTTCCCTAGACTTTCCGACCTTTCTCCTACACTTTCACCAATGGGGTTTTTAAGGCCGATAATTTGCATTTTTTCATGTTTAGAAAGTCAATTAAGCCTTTGACTTCAGCGTTGAAGAAGGGAAAATGGAAATTTCGTTTTCAAACGTCGTGCTTTCTCCACGCCCAACTAATAGGCTTAAAAATAGCAAAATTAAAAACATTTTTTGAACAAGTAGCCAACCATCATGTAAAAAAAAAGAAGTTTTGCGATGTTTAATAGTTAATCCTAAGCATCGAACTAGTTCGAATTAACTGGATTAACAACCTGGAATTAGGGTACAAGCAAATATTAGATCGTGTTCGAAAAGCCTAACTGAAGTGGCAAAAGTTGCTATTGCATATATTTTGTAAATTATGTAAACAGTGTAACACTCCTAAACTCTGCATATTGTTTTAAAAATAGATTAGGTTTTCATCTTGTACTAGAAGCCTGAGAATTCGACGTATATAATAATTGAGATTAGAGATATTTAATAGATTTTGAGATTGGATTTGTTTAGGTTATATTAAATTCTAATTTTAAATTCTGTCCTAAAAACATAGTTTGACGTAAATCAGTCAAATTTTGTCATCAGTGAAATTTTATACATATATTTTAATTAATTTTCACACGCATTATTTAACACTACATTGTATAATTTGAATTATGAAAGGAAAATTTATTGAAAGAAAAAGAAGTATTTTCAATTCATTTACAACAACAACTGTCAAAACGTTGAAAGGTTCGAAATAAACGGTTTAAAACTAAAAGCTTAAAATAACGAATAATTCTTTTTTTCTTTTAATTTTGTACAGAAATACAGTACAGAAAGTACAGAAATGTGGACATTTGTAGTTGAAGTAATTTTTACCAGCAGAAGAACACGCATTTGTAAAATCTTATGATTTTATGATTTTATTCAAGCAAGATAATGCTAAGAATAGTATTTAAGCTTAATTAAAGTTGTTTCAAAAGTAAGAAACTAGCTGAGCTTGTTTAGAACAGGATTATCACGAAACCTAAAATGGGAATTTAGAACAACATTTGTTTAATTTTTAATTTTAAAAAAATATTGTCTACCAATTCTTAAAAGAAAACATTTCCATAACATAAGTTTCGTAACGTAGTAAAACTTTGAAAAGCAAAAATTGTAGAAAATTTCTGCAGATTGGATTTTTTGCCGTCTTACACTATTTGCATAGCTTTATAAACAACTTGGAGCTTCTTTTTCTCGAATAAATTAGGTGAAAAGTAATGTGAAAAAAAATATTTTTCACGAAATAAAACTCACTACTAACTTGATTTATTTTTTAAAAATCCGACACAAAGTCTAATGTTTACCTGAGGAGTTGGCCGACAATTGTGAAAGTGCAAAGGCAATGAAAATATTGTTTTAAAATATTTGGTAATCTCTAACATGGCACACCTTTTTTTTGTAAAAAAAAAAAAAAAAAAAAAGTCTCTAAAATTTTGGGCAGCATGTGACAAATATTGAAAGAATTTTTTTTGTTAAAATACGTCAATAAATCGACAAACCCCATCTGATTAAGTTAACGTTACTAAATTTTTATATTCTGAACTAATTATTATGTGGATAAGGATGAGGAGCTCATTAGCATAAATGTTGTCATCAAGCGGGCACAACAGGCAAACCGTAACATTCCGCTGTATTACAGGCCTAGTCCACAAGGGAGGACACCAACCTGAAATCAGCTACCGCCATAGCTTTTGCCTGGTGATAACCGCAGGTCATTTCCATATCCTCTGTCTCTGTATGCCTAGTTCACGGAGATACGGGCATACACAAGATCAGAGGCAAGGTAATCCCTTTAAGGGGAAAACCAACAACAAAAACTTTTTTTTTTGGCTGATCGTGGGATTTGAACCCCCGTTCTCATGTTGGCTAGTGAAGAGAGATTCAAGCTCTAACACCACTCGGCCAACCCCGCTCACCTCACTTAAAATATTTCGCAGATTGATTTTTGTAAAATTTGTCTATTGGACGCTAATCTTTAGCACAAACATCTTTGTTTGAAACCCAGTAATTTTGACCTGATTAATGTTTAAACAACTTTTTTCAAATAAAGTGCTAACTGTTAAGTCTCTTCTCTTAAAAATGCTTTTTTGTGAATTACTCTAATGTCTACGGAAGATCCGATCTGCTGATACAGGTGAAAATTCAAAATCAGGCTCACGTCCATAGAGGGCCATTCAAAGCGGTTCGGCGCTGGGAGACAATTCCGTCTCCAGAAATTAAGTGTTCAAAAAGTACCGTGCATTCTTTAACTTAAGAAAAAAAACGTCGAATTAGATGAAGCGTATTCTGAGGCTTGAAGAAATAAGTGAATAAAGGTTAAAGGAAACTGTCAAAAATAGCTTGGAGATTATTATTATTATTCTTGCGATAATACAAGAATTTGTATTATCGCTGACGTAATTTGAAAAATTTTAGTCTAAAAAAGTGTTAAGTTGAATTTTGTAAAATCAAGGTAAAAGTGGAAGCTTTTTCACTTCTCAGCTTTCAAAATGGAATTCTCAAGGCCGAAACTATTCATTTTTTTTTTTTAGCTTTTTCAGATCGATGACCTTTATTTGATTTCAGCGTTGTCGGTAGAGAAATAGAAATTTTTTCTCAAATGTCGTACTTTCTCCATGTCCAGCTGAAATGATATCGCAAACTCGAACATAAACGATTTTTGTTTTAAAAAACGGGTCAAACATAACGTTTAAACAAAATAAGCAAAGTTTAGCATTATTTTTTCAGCAAAGTGTTACTCCGAACATAGAACATCATCACAAATTTTTCCAATTCCAACTGATAATTCTTAAATGTGGCGGATTAAATTCGGAAAATTTAACAAACGGCGTAAAACTCTTTAATTTTGAACTATCCTTTTTATGCAAAATTAGGCTTAGATTGTGAACTAAATTAGAATTAAGTCATTAAAATTAAAGTGATTTTGCTGTTTGTAGGAAGATCTAGGAATGGGATTAATAAATTAAGTGCTCTGAGGGCAAAGTAAATAATTCTTAACGTCATATGCAATTTTTGTTTGGAACTATAAACTATTTACAAAAACATCCTAATGGTAGTGAAACGAGCTAGAACGAAATACGGAAAGTTCTACAGCATGTCACAACAATTTTTCTTCAACAAGCGTCGTTGAAGCAGTACTTTTTTTTTTTAGAACATTGGATTTCCAAGTTTGAAAGTTTACAAAATTTCACTTCCCAAAATAATTCGTAAATTCGTAAAAAGGAATATGGAATTGCAGCAAAAATTGACATTAACCATTACTAAGATATTCGGAAAGATTATTAACTTAGACCTTAATTTTGAAAAGAAAAAAAAGTGTTTTTTTAAATGACATTTTGGACATGTTTTTTTTTCTAGATAAAATAGCAACAAATTTTATTTAAAACCAGGCGACGAGCTACAAATTAAAAATGAAAATTAAAGCAAACTTTTCAAATTAAAATTAAATTAAAACTAATGCGTAAGAAGTAATTAGACTGATCGTACTTTTTTAATATCAGAACAAATGACGATTTAAGAAACTACAGAAACTGCTTCAAACTTATTTTCTAACTTTTCAAAAACAAATAAAGATTTTTAAAAGTGGACATAGAACTTGGAATTATTGATTTTGATAGCACAATTTTTTATTATTTTAGAACAGGTCAATTTGAGGAGGAAATTGCCGCTTTGCGGGGTACACCGGTAACTACCATGGTTAATCTCACACTCGTGGTCACATCCGCCATTGTAAGTTAGCTAATTAGTGTAAATCACTAAACTAAAGGCAATTAATTATATTTTAACTTATTCACCGCTTCACATTGATCAAAAAATCAAGTGGAAAATTGTAATTTCGCTTATTAGTGCAAATAAACTAATGACAATTAATTAAATTTCACTCATTCACTGTTTCATATTGATAAAAAATTCAACTGGAAAATTGAATTTAACTAATTTAGGCAAATGTATAAACTAATGACAATTGATTTACTTTTAATTCATTCACTGTTTCATATTGCTAAGAAAAAGATTGAATAATTCACAAGCAAATTTACTATAAAAAATTTAAACGGATCTATTCTGCACCTGTATGAGACATATTTTGCATATTGATTTTTTTTAAAAACTTGTGCAGATGACGCTGAAAAAGTCCTGTCTCAAACTCAGTAATTTTGGCCTGATTATTCAAGTATGAGCAATTTTTTAAACAACTTTTTTCAAATGGAGTGCTAACTATTTAAGTTTCTTTGTTTAAATGTTTTTTTGAACTACTAGAATTTATACGTAGGGCATTTGAATGCAGATGGAAATTCAAAACAGGCTCACATACAAAGAGGGCCATTTCGATAGAGGGCCATTGCGTAGCCGTTCCGCGGTGTGATTCCGTTTCCTGAAATCAGAAAAGTACAGTGCATACTTTAACTCAAGAAAAAGAGTCTATTTAGATCAAGCTTATTCTGAGGCTTGAAAAAAGAAGTGAGGAATAGTTTATAAAAAAAAACTTGCAAAAATAGTATTTGTACTATCGCCGATGTAATTTGAACAATTTTAGTCTTTTTAAAAAAGTTTTATTTTAAGTTTGTTGTATTTTTTGTAAGTATTATTAGAATACAAATTAAAAATATTTGCTTTACCTAGAATATTCGACGATGTTTGCATTTATACTAACTGGGTCGGGAGGTCCACGGCCAATACAGGGGACACACGTTGAGTCGAATTTTGAAGTGACGAGGTGAAAGTTGCGGAGTAAGTTAATCAATCGAAAGTTTTTTTCGGCCAGTTTTCAACCATTCTCATGAACTTTGACAAATGGAATTTTCAAGGCCGAAACTATGCATATTTTTAACATTTTCAGGTCGATGACTTCTATTTGACCTCGGCGTTGTCCATCGAAAAGTGAAAGCTAAGTTCTCAAATGTCGTACTCTCTCCATGCCCCATGAAACGATTTTGCAAACTTAACGTTTTTTTTAACAAACAACGTTTAAACAAAATAAGCAAAAACAAGTTTTTTATTGTTTAATTTTTACTCGGAAAATATATTGTTTAGCTTGAACTATTATGAACATGTGAATACTACAAATTTTTGCAAACCCAACTGGTAATTTTGAAATGTGGTTGGATAAATTTGTATAATCCTTATAACGGCGTAAAATTCTAATTCAGCATATTCTTTGTAAACATAATTAGGTTTGGATTTTGAACTAAATTGAGCTAAATTAGAAGTAAGTCATTAAAATTAAAGTGATTTCGTACTTTATAGTAAAGGCGGATTTGGGTTACTTCAAATAGGTTTGGATAACCTAGTGAGTAAAACTTGTGGTATCGAATTGTCGGAGACACTTTAAGGAACGCTAATACAAATAAATTACAAATTATGGTTCATTTAATGTACGCTTTGTGCAATGGAGGTGAATTGCTTGTTGAGGGAAAAGAGTGTATTGTAAATAAATGCCATTCATGACTGCGGTCATCATAATCGGTGCCGTAGTTCACTCCAATCCTCATTAAAATCTACCGTTAAATTCATAACAATTTGTTTCCTAAATTCTCTGAAACCTTCCTTATTGCGTCATGAATAAGAATTTATGAATGAGAATTCAATACTGCTATTGTAAAAAAAACAAACAATTTGAACAAATGCTTTAGAAAGGAAAGCAGTAGCAAATTCAATATGAAACTTCGATGCACCACCCCTTGAAGAGCAATTAAAATAGTTTGCATGAGTATTCCAAAATTTAGCTATAAATATTTTTTTTTTAAATTTTGAATACTAAATACTGAATACTTTTTTCCAACGTCAGTTTTGACCTTTCTCATGAACTTTTACCAATGAAAGGCCGAAACTTTGGAAAAACAGAAACCTCGAACCGTCGTATCCTCCATGTCCAAATGAAAACTTTTCGCAAACTTGGAAATATAAGGTTTTTAAAGAATTGGGTCAAATGTCATGTTATTAACAAAATAAACAAAAACAAAATTGTTTGCTTTTATATCATAAATATCTAATTAGTTTGTTTATTGGGTATAACACTTGCTTCAGGTAACCAACAGGTTCACTGGTACCACTGAACTGAAACGGTTATTCATTTTTGTGGTTGTTAAATGCTGAAAAAATTTTAAGCGGCGCTAAACTATAATTCTGCCCATGTTTATGTTAAATAGATTTAGGATGAGATTTTGTCTCAAATTAACCTAATTAAACGTAAACCATTAAAAATTAAAACTAAAGTTATTTCATGAATTGTAGCATTGCATTTTGTTAGGGTAAATTAAATGGGTCTGTGAAACTCTGGAGGTGTACCGTGTGGCTTTGAATTGAAGATATTGGTATTGAAGTGTATTGAAAAACAAAGGCTATTCACGGCTCCAATCTTTATTGAAATTTACCGTTACATTCGTAACAATTGATTCACAAAACCCTTCCTTGAAAACATCCCTTACCTTTTGTATGTAGAATAGCGTCATAACTGACAAGTTTGGGTATAATGTACAGTGCAATTAAAATTGTGATGGTACTTGCTACTTGATGAAAGGCTCTGTCGGCTAGCCTGCGGCTGCTTGCTTAACTTTTACAAAATTGTTTTTTTTTTTCAGTTCGGAAAAATCGGTGCGACCCATCCAACCACATGTTTTATGATCTAAATACCCAAAAAGCCTGTCTTAGGAAGCAAACAAACAAAAAGGAACAAAAAGCAAAAACATACAAAATCGTTACCGTAAAAACTCAATCAGAACCATTTCAATCCTTTTAAAAATGGATGCAGGTAAATTAGAATGAGAGGGTAAATTTAAAATACAGAGCGTTTTTATGTCGCGTACAAACCTAGATTGTCCTGGAAAACAAATCCCACTGTAATATAAATGTGCGTTGAGAGATGTCTTGGAGTCAGAAAGTTTTAAATTTTAAGGATTTTTTTCAAGAATGATTAATTTTCCGAACCTGATATCCGGACAAAATAAAATAAAACGCTCGTTATAGCGTCACTCATCTTCGACGCCACACAATTTTTGACGCAGTGTGGTGGTGACTAAATTAAGTGCAACAGCTTTGACCAGACATAAAATTTATGTCTGTACAGTTTGTAAGCAAAAACGGCAACATAACATTGTAGAAAAAAAAGTACTTAGCCGTATTTTGAATTTATGTGAAAGAGGCTTAAGGACACACTTTCCAACAAATTATATATATATTATATATATATAGAAAACAGTAGTTGTAAAAAGTCGACTGTACCTCTTCTTCCTTTCCAGCTAACCATCGACTCAAATACAGCCGAATTAAGTAAGCATTTAGAGCGTTGGATGTGTGGAACATTAAGCGTTGATTAAACTTATTTAAAAATGTAATAATCTTCGGGAACTGAACAACACATTATCACTACATGCCTTGGAGTGCAATTTTTTAGAATTTCAGACATAGTATTTTTCTACAACAATATCTAGTAGTCCTTTTCACTTTATTTTTGTATTGGATTTAAAACAACAAGCTCTCTGTAACTGAACTTTAGCGTTAAACAATTTTTTTAGTGTGAAAACCTACTTCTTAGAATTCAACGATCCCAAGAAGTCAAGCTCTGCTTCACGACCTAGAATATCAAATATTTCGAAAATATGATTTTCCAACTGAATGAGTTGTTTAGCTCCGCCAATTGTTTAATCGTTTATTTTTTTTTATTGATAATTCTTCCTTTGAACTGTTATTCCATAGATCACACAATCACACTTTTTTTTCGTTTTTTTTTTCAATAGTAACATTCAACAAGTTCAAATGCACAAAAATGGTCAAGTAAATTAATTGGTCAAAATCCAATTTAAAAAATTACGCCTAATTTTTTTTCCTAAATACCGTATTCATTTCTCAAATGCCACATAATACGTCTAAAAAGTGCCATCTTCAACTTGTGTTCAAATAAAGTGGCACTCATTTATTAAAAAGGGCGTTTTTTTTATTTTCTAACACAGAATGTCACCTCCATAAAGTTAGAAATATACAGTGTGCTTCACTAGATAAGGAAATAAAGTTAAGGTGTTAATTATGAGGTAATATTTGTCTCCAATGTTTTATTTTGCTTTTCGAAAGAAAAGTTTGCTCCAAAACCTAGACAAAATTGAATTTTCCTAATAAAAACAAAAGGGGGTCGGACACCCTGTAATAAGCATAAGAGCAAAAATAGTTTAAAATTAATTCGGCTTATAGTCAACTAGTTTGAGCCCACACGAACCCATCAAAATTCACTTTCTTTACACAGAGTCGCGCAAAACGCAAATAAGATTGGCTTCAGATGTTTTGTTTAACCACATGTTTTGCGAATAACTAAGCTAAGCCTCATTTTAAAATGCCTTTTTAAGAACTAATCTAATATATAAGGAAGGCCCTTAACATGAGATAAGCATTGATAATCATGTCATCAATAAACCGTGGTAAAACGGTCAATGTAGTAGCGGAATTAGGAAAAAAAAAGGAATATTAGAGGAACGTTTTTCAAATGACACATGACATTTCTGAAATCATGTTCTCTCCAACTTGTGTTCAAATGGAATCACTTTTTTTTAAATGAAAGAAAAAAATGCTTTCTGTTTATGTTCCTTTTTTTCAAACACAAAGCGTCTCACTTTTCAAAGATATAAAACATTTGGGCTTGGGCAAATCATTGATTATGAAGTTTAACAGTATGATTTCAACAATTGTAAAAAAAAATGTTTTAACCCT
This sequence comes from Bilobella braunerae, assembly GCA_034694865.1. Taxonomy (NCBI): domain Eukaryota; kingdom Metazoa; phylum Arthropoda; class Collembola; order Poduromorpha; family Neanuridae; genus Bilobella; species Bilobella braunerae. The sequence goes on from JAQFYP010001681.1 coordinate 9,252, forward strand.
TTAAATAGAAATTGTACCATGCGTTCCACCGACGCGGAACAAATGCTAGCTTATGAGATGAAAGACTTTTACGATAAAACTTTGATTCAGAATTAATGATTGATTAGGTTGAATCTTTTGGATAAAGATACCCTTAAAATGTTTTCTAATGATCTACAACTTGCAAATTTCAGCAACTAGAATCAAAACCAAAAATACTATTTACAATCAATACATTACAAATGTAAAGACAAACTTCTCAAGGGTCTCCTGTTCCTGGATGTGTTAATATGGCAATAAACAAGTGATATAATACCAACACACATGTTAACACACCAAAAGGAGCAAGGTTCATCTGAAGTTACCAAGCTTTCCGAAGTCTCAAAAAGTTGAAAAGTTAGAGTGGCATCGAGTCCTTGCACAAAAAATGTGCACCGTTACCTCACATAGCCACGGAAAATATCCCGAAGAATCCATAGATGATCACGACAAATTCCTATAGTACTCACGCTTACAATCACTTTGTACTCAGCGTAAGCGCAAGCTGTCAAAACAATAGGTCATATTTTGAACTCTAGATGTCCCATAAGGTAAAAGGTAGAGAGTAGAGGTAGAGGTTAGCAAAAACTCCTTTCACACTAAAAGCTTATTTGGGAACGAAACGAAAAGATTTTAACTGTTTAGGTTGTAAATGTTATTTAGTTTTAATTGCAAAAAAAATGTCTTTTGAGTGAGGCGAGATCTCTAAAATTTAAATGAAATTGAGTATGAGCACACTTTTAAAAGCATCTGTGCATTTATCCGCCACAGAAATCATACAAATTTATCAAATGCTTTCACAGCACAGACAAGATTTGTGTAACTTTTAATGCACTAAATGCTAGTGTCGAACAATAGAGTTTGGTTCACGGTGCTTTAGTTATTCAATAGAATGAAAATTTAAAAGAATACAGTTAAGAGGGCTAATTGAATCTGAAATAAAAACAAAAATTGGGGACCCTTACAATCAATTAGTAGGGGTTCATCATACTCTTGAAACAAAATTACAAAATTTCAGTTTTAATTGAGAACAAATTACTAACAACGGAAATTTTCAATGATTTCTAACATTTTGGAATGGAAAACCAAACAGACCCTTCCTTGGACACTAGTCAAAAGTAACTTTACTAGTCGTGGCCGTTCCGCGATAATCTTCCGACCTAGGACGTGCTTGTCAGGCTAGTCTTAAATACATTAACAACACGAGTTTGCTACCATACTCTGCCTTTTTTCAATAGTAACATAAAATACGATACCGATATGAATTGAGCAAACGAGTTTTTGTAAGACTATCCTACTTATGCCCTGCCTGATTGTCCCACACTCACACTAACGACTCTTCCCTATTTAATAGGGAGGTATTTTTGAAATTATCTGTACATTTGTACATTTGGACTTAATCAACAATCTTAACTTCTTTCAGGAGACATCACACCCATGGACGAGTTGAACTGCCACAAGTACAATAAGTTAGTACCAACAAATTGATTTTATTTCACGGCACTTTTGTTACTCAACGCACGAATTAATTTTTTTTAAATGATGTGTAATTGCTTTTAAATCAGAAAGTAGGGGGCCCTTAAATTCAATTTCGGTGGTCCTTTATACCTGGATCTGGCTCAAGGGCTCTCGCTTAGTTCATCATTTACATTGAAGGATTCGTTCGTAGGCAACTTAAGGGTCCCCTCACTGACAACACAAGTCCATATTTGGACAAACTGAAGAGAGCAAAACCCCTCTGTACTTTACTAACGGGAAATTGGGGTTTATCCTATGTATTTCATGTCAAAAAGCGTTTTTGATTGCAAACGTTTACAGTAAAAACCATGTTGTTTGCAATTTTAGAAAACGATACAAAAAACGTTTTATTTATAAATGAGTGTACTCCAAGGGGTTTTAATGGACCGGGATGCTGGAGGCGACCTTGATTTACTTGCTCTCTTCCTAATTATCCTGGTATATGCGTCAACGTAAGCGGCTTCTTGTAAAATTGTATCCGGAACCATAATGAAAATGAGAATCCTGCTAATTCAAACAACGTTCATTCCATGTGAGGTCCATGGACTTGAGAAATAGGAAATATAATAATTTGAAATTCGGTTCCAAAAATTTAATAATTTATTATTATTTTTTAAGTTAAACAATATTTATTGGATCTCTGTTTGCTTAAGTTTTGGATTATCAATAATATATTTAACGTTTCCACTAACGCTGTTTCCGTTTTGCTGCAAATGGTTTTGTCCTAAAAAATATCCCGCTCTAAAAAAAATGGGAAAATTTAGTTGTTTAGAAAAATTCAAGAATTACGTCACTGATTTATTTCCTGAAATTTCCACAAGATATGCGGTATCTGAGTAAGGCTTGAGTTTTGGTGTCCATAAATTTTGTTGAGTGAATTTTCATAAAGTTTGTAAAAGTTGATTTTCATCACTCACATCACTGATATTCTGGTTTTTCAGATGATTGCCGAGTTTCCCGAGTTGTGTTAGAAATCCGAAAAGGATCCGAAAACTAAGAATCTCTCTGTACTCATCGACATTCCTGGAGAAATGGCAATTTAAAACGTTTCAAAATTTCATTATATATTTTATATTTTTTTATGTCTAAAAAGAATTGAAATCGGAACTACAAATCAATTTTTTTAAACAGAATTTCTATTACAAACTCAAACTCAAAAGGAATTTCAGCTGGCGTTACCTAATACCATGATTTAGAAAATACAAAATTTGAAAACGCGATTGAAAAAGTATGCGCATATGCGCGAAGGACCTTTACCACTCCCGATGTGGTGCAGAAACAATAGAGCACTGTTCAGTTATTTGGCATTTTTAGTCATGTAGGTTATAGGTCATGGTAAAGAAAAGAAATTTTAATTATGAGGATTTTAGGATTACAAATATCAATCACAATTTGTGAAACTTTCTGTACAATCCGCGGACAGTAACTTGTGAAGGCGCAGCGAGCCTTGTTGGTTTCAGCGTCTCCAGTGACATAGACCACGTAATGTGACAAACGGGTGAAGAGGTGCCCTGGCGTGTGACTCTGTTGGACATAGTGAAGCTGGACGATGTCCGTGAACTTTAGGTCGTACTACCACACCTCTTTGTACGTCTCATTATGATCAAGGCGCATGTCAAACGAAGTGGGACACCCTTGTACACACGTTCAAGAGCATAGAACTAGCTGTCTACGAGTATTTGAAATATCTTAAATTAGTGCATTATTGTTGTATGGCGATTGACTTCAAACATAATTTTTTTTAAATAAAAAAAAAATCTCAAAAGTTTGTACGCACGTAATTTCATTATATAAACTTCTTATACAAATAAAAACATTCATGAAAACCTAAAAAGTTTATTGTCAAAAAAACTTAATTCAAAAAGTTCCGTTTAAAAAACTTCATTTCCTTTTCCTTCCGTTTTCTTCAATTAAAAATGCTCTGTACAAATGACTGACAAATGGTGACTCCCCGCTACTCACACACTATATGAATTTTAAAGTAACACGTCGCGGAGTCGTTTGAAATTGGACTTTGAACTGTGAATTTCACTTGCGTCACACTAGCGGTAACGTCCCATCCAAGGCTTATCGCCCGCGGCGGATCCGCCTCAACGTACCAGGAATTCCTCGGTTTTTATAACACCACGTCACCAACCAATTCTCATCAAACGAGGTAATAACTTTCTAAAAATTACGACCCAGTTAATTAGCAGCATTACCTGTACCAGTCCATGTTGGCCTGTGGCTGCGGAATAATGATGCGCACCGTGGATTGGCCCGCCTTGAGATCCACCACCAAGTCCGAGAGACAGTAGATTTGTGGCCGCGGTGTCGGAAACAGTTTGAGACATCGGGTTTTCTTCGGGGAATCATTTCAGCGATTTCGAGTGGGTGCAGATACGGCCGTTCTTGGGGTAGAAACCGTTGGAGCTTAAAATGAAACACTGAATGTAACCGTGCACCACCGGTTTGAACCGCTTGACAAGAACTCCACAGCGAGCGGATCTTCTTTCACAACGATCTGGAACTCGTGACGCAAGATTTGGTAGTGAAAGGGCTGGTGGGCCGTGGAGGAGAAAGAAAGTGGAATGTGTTGCGGTTCGGGCCAGGGGATACAGCGGACCCTACACTGCTTTCATATTGGCTGAAACTCGCTTTTCTCATTGTCCAATCGGAGCGGTGCTTGATAATTTAGGCAGTCTTAACAGAATTGGACTAAAATTTCTAAGCATTTTTACATATTGCCTGCCAATCGTAAATTATGTTTTGAAAATTGATATTGGGAGTTTTGGCGAATGAGCTGGAACTTTAACAAAATGCTCTTTTGGCCGGAATGGCAATTTCTAAAGCGGCGATGAAGTGCCCTGCACTTAAAAACAGTACAGTAACCTCACCGTGCAGTGCTCAACAGTAATTTTGAACAATTTTTGAATTTTAAAATTGCGAATATAACTTTCAGAACAAGGCGATTGTAGAACACTTTACAGAACAAGCGTAAATATAGGGGCATAACTTTTGCATACCGTCCAAGACTTTATAAATGAGATACTAACTTTCGTGTAATCGTGAAATATATTTTTGAAGTTCATTGGAATGCGATACAATGGAATACAAGTTATACAATACAAGCGATAGTTTATGAAAGGCTCCATTTGCGGCATACCTTCGGCTGGCGGAAAGCCATCACATTGTTCACATCATAAGTACAATTGGACATGTACAACTATCTAACAACTTCGTTTGTGTATCGTTCAATTATAGGTATGTTGTACGACGTTTAAGTAAACGGAAAATGTACGCTTGTGTAAAGGTTGTGTTACACTTTTTAATCATTACAGGGCGTTTCGTACAAGAACTAATTTTGGCAAATGCAAATAGTATTGTAATTAATTAATGCAATTTCTTTTCAATAAGTTAACTTCAATTAACTTTAATAAAAATTACTTTAATTAAAATTAAAGTTATTTGGAAGTTAAGTTAAACGTACTTTGAAACTCCGTGAACATTTGCCAAGCGTCGTTGCCGCTCTATCATGCTCCGCATTGGACCACCAGCACCATTTCCTTACCTAAAGTTTTAATTTTTAGGTTAATTACGCACGATTCAAGTTAATTAAAAACTTAATTATCAAGACTGTTAAGAGTTAAAGTTAATTAGGAATTTAATTTAAATGTTTTATATTTAATTTGTCATAATTACCTATATACATAAATCCCCACGTTGGCAATTTTCCTGGCATCAGAGTTGCTCTCAAAAAATTAGGCATCCTGCACTTTATAAACATGTAAAATTAATTAAGCACAAGTAACTAATTACTAATTAACTAATTAGCTTAAGTTCCGTTTCCATTGTATGTATTTCCAGTTGTATGCATAATCAACTTAATTTTAATTAACATAAATTCAGTTAATTGGGATCATAATTTAAGTTTAGTATAAAAATTG
>JAQFYP010001682.1:0-14711 GCA_034694865.1 Bilobella braunerae
GAGTCGTCCGACTTCTACATCATCAACTATTTTATAGTCATTTTCAACAAGTGAGTTTTGGCCGAGTGGTAAAATGCGTTGCATTTAACACGAAATGCAGCGCGGGTTCGAATCGCGGCGTTTGCCTTTTTTTTCACTTTTTTTTTACACTAGAATTTTCAAAATGTCTTTTGGCCATCCTCAAAATGATTTATTCAATTCCCCAATTGTGATTTTAATCAGTTAATTATGATTAACAATTAAGAATAATTAACTTTTGGAAGTTGAGTTTTACATATAAATAGAGGTTCTTACGTATGCTGAAGCTAACTTTGACCTTGAAATTGCTCAAAAGTCGCTCCCTAATTAGTTAATTTTGATTAACAATTAAGTGTAATTAGCTTTTGGAAGTTGAGTTTTACATGTAAATGGAGGTTTTTCCGTGCGCTGAAGCTAAATATGACCTCGAATTAGCTCAAAACCAAATTCTAATTAGTTAATTATGATTGAAAATTAAGAATAATTAACTTTTGGAAGTTGAGTTTCACATGTAAATAGAGGTTCTTACGTATGCTGAAGCTAACTTTGACCTTGAAATCGCTCAAAAGTCGCTCCTTAATTAGTTAATTTTGATCAACAATTTAGAATAATTAACTTTTGGAAGTTGAGTTTTACATGTAAATGGAGGTTCTTCCGTACGCTGAACTAAATATGACCTCCAATTTCAACCTCAAATCCAAATTTTCTTTAGCTTATTAAATCATTAATTAGTACTCCCGTCCTAGGACGGGCTTCTTTGCTAGTGTATCTATAATTTTGAATTAAACTTGAATTGCAAGCAAAATTACCTGCCCTGTAATTAAATTGCATCACACACTTCTCGCAGTACAAATTTTCTGGAAGCAAGAGTTGAGTTTTAACACGCATGCTTGCTCCTTTGGGTCTTTAGTAAGTTAGAATGTCGACTTGGTGAGGCTTTTGCTCGATTAACGACATAAAGTTTGAAGTTGCTGATACCACTTGAAGGAAATTTTGATCTCATTTTTTCAAAACAGTCTTGGTGGTCAGTTTCATTTAGGACACTCTTGCAAATTCGCCACTGCATAAATCCTTTGTGCGGATTGGTTACTGGTTGCTGACGTTGATGACTTGGCTTTGAAAAAATACCACAACGTTGCCTCCCTTCCTATACAATCCCCCGTATTCGTGGGGGCGGGGTTTTGGGAGTTTAAGATCATCTCCGCACACTCCGCAATGAACCCCAGGGACAGATTTTTGTCCTATTCCAACTCCGTCTCCACCTACAATAACGTTGTTATAAAAAGGGCTATTATCAACTAAATATTTAACGTTTATAACGTCATCCTGCAAAAACTTACAACTACATAAAACTACTGTTTGTATTTTTTTAAGTTAGCCATATTTCTTATTTTTAGACTATTTCATAATATATATAATATATATATTAAATATTTATATTATTTATGTTAATTATTATCAATTACGTAGTAATGATTTCGTATTATCTTCTTTATATCCATAACAACTATTTCAGTTTACGCATTTTGGAAATTTCTTGTTCATTTTTGTTACAACGTCAAGGTGTAATTATGATAATAAAAATGCCAAAATGTCAAAAACATTTTGTTTCAATATTAACAAAAATACTAATAATTCGATTTGAATTAGTTACTACTTATTTGGTAACTTAAGTTTGTGTACTAGCTCTTACGGTTTCCACAGTTGTTAATAGTCCACGTCCTCGGACGAGGGTTCTCAAGGTAAGCATGACTACTCACGTTTAGCACTAATTGTGCTAAAATTAAGCATAAAATAAATGTGAAGGAATACTGCATTTTTGCATTATCAATCAGTAATTACGGCTCTACTTGACTAAATTCTTGTTTCGTAAAAATAATTGGACTAAACGTGTATCAGTTACAATAGTCACGCCACCCAAATTTCATTATCCGTCACTGTATCATTTTCCGGGCCGTGACGCACGTTACTACAATGAAGTTCAAGATATATTGTATGCTTACACACATTAATAAAGTAAACTAATTTGCATAAGATTTTTTCTATATCAAAGCAAAACCTTGATCGACCACAAACTCCAACAGCTTTTTGAATATCAAGGAAATCATGATATACAAATTTTGCAGTGCAGCGTGCAGCTAATTTTATTTAAATTAGCACTCGTTTAACTTCAAGTGTATTTTAAAATACATGTCACTGTCAATTGAATAAAAAATAGCTGTAAAATAGGGTAATTAGGAACGGTGTTGTTGCAAGGAAAAGAAAGCGTTCGAAGTCAGGTATATTGTCGTCAACCTTACAATGGAGCGCCGCGAACGTATACAAGCCAATTGGCACCATGCATATATTTGTTGTTAAGTACACCTATTGGATTGCCTTTATACTAAATTTAGCGGCCCATTTTTATATTAGATTTATTGCGATTGAAAATTTTTTTTAAATTTATTAGAATCCTTACGGGCAAAAATAATGCCAACGATTCCCTTTAAGAATTCTTTATTACAATTTCAATCCCATAATGATTGTAAAATTTCGTCAAAAATTTAAAAAATCTAAAAAAAATCTAATATGAATATCTAACTTTAGCATAAAAGCAATCTAGCAAATGTACTTAACAACATATGTAGGTATGGTGCCAAATGGCGTGAATGCGTTTGCAAAGTTCCATTGCTAATGGTGCATGATAATCTGTCACTTTAAACTTGGTATTGATTCTATACCATATTTCTGAAATAATATTTATAGTTCGGATGGAAAAAGTTCAAACAAATTGGGGCGTTATCCAATTGCAAACTCACAAGAAATGGACAAAATGCTTTTAATTTTTCGGTTAGTTTTTTAATTTTGCGAATGGAGACTTTTTTCATAAAAATCATCATTTCATGTGCCTAATTTACTACCGCAGTTTCCGATTTTTCAATAATAAACACTTGAAAATGACTCCTTGTGAGTGGCGTAAATACCGAACGCTTGAAATCTTTTCACTTCTTATAACCACGTCCGGGGGTTATAAAGAACAGCACCATTTTAAATTTAATACAGTAAAACGTTAAAGTATTACAAGAACGTTATAGGCATGATTTCTGGCTCATGTTTATAAAAATAAGTTAAGGCTAATCAGATAATTTTATTTTGGAAAATTGCCGCGCAGCCCCTTGCTCCCATCTATTTTAATTTTCTAAAAAAGAATTAAATTCTAGTATTTTTAAAGCCCATCGATTGGAGCTGGGCAAAGAGAAAAAGTGGAAGAGTTTTTGTACAACCGATACGCACAGATAGAGAATAGGGCAAGGCAAGGCTATAAAAAAAATGACGCTAAGTAAATGATTTTTAACCAATTAATTGATGTCTTAAAGCTCACAATGACGCCCTGAGGCGGAAATAAATCAGAGTATGCTCTACTTTACGGGCAAGACAAACAATAAAACTAATTAAATACCCTATGACACTATGGTATGACACTATGGATATGGCGAAGTTTGTGTCGATGTTTATGGCCATTTTCCTGCCTGCTGACCTGTGGATGACGAGCCCGTGGACACTCCCGGCAGTCCGACATTTGCTACCGGAATCTATGCTGGGTTGAAGGAGGTTCAAGCGTAAATTTATGTTGCGCTTCCATTTCTTCTTCAGCACCTTTCTCTTGGATGGGGCAGTCTTAGTCACTAAATGTTTAGTCGTTAACCAGGTCTACCATTTAATAGTTTGCAATCAACGTATCCGCTGTAATATCATGCTTGAAAATATCTCTAAATTAAAGTTAAAGAGCGTTAATTGACATTCCCGCCTAGCGGCTTGTCAACATGTGAGGAACAGGCATGCACAAGGTCAGAGGCTAGAAAATTCGATAAGAGGAAAACAATATCGAAGACATATATCCAACCACTAGCCAACTCATGACCTGCAAACATATCACCCGGGCAAAAGTACCGCACCTGCAAAAAAAGCTAATCAGGGTTGACATAACTTGAATTAGCACCGCTTTAAGGTGTCAGCATCTTCATTAAAACCAAATTTATCGTTCGGCTCAGGGGGAGTTTCAGATGGCGGGGTTGGGCTGGTGGTTATAGCTTCTATAACAGCAAGAGAACGGGGGTCCAAAATTGCCCGATCAGCCACGAACAAGTTTTTGCTACAATTACCTTGCCTCTGACCTTGTGTATGCCCGAATCTCCGTGAACAAGGCTTACACAGACAAAAGATATGGAAATTAGCCGATTGGTTTCCCAACAGTCTTTGTCAGAATTGAGAAGACTAATCTCATTTGCATAGCGGTTATCAGGAGAAAGCTACAGCCGTACCTGGTTTCAAGTTGGTGTCCACCCTTTGTGGACTAGGCCCGTAAAGCAGCTAAATGTTACGTATAAACTGTTGTACCCGCTTGGTGATAACATCTACGCTAATGAGCTCCATCACTACAATATCCCTACCCTCTCCTTTACATGTAGACCATCCGCTCTAATAAAACATCCTTTACCTTGCAAGAAGGTCAACTAGCTTAGACTGCGACCGTCATCATCTCAGTCGGCGTCTTAGTCATCACTCACTGTCCTTCTCATCATTATTATCATTTATTACTAATGCTAGACAGGGAAAAAAGAAAAAAAGAGGTTGACCGGGATTTGATCCTACGCAACGTAAAAGGTAAGAATACTCGTGTTAACCAGCAGACCTCGGTGCCTCTTATGCCAAGAGAGGCCCAACCAAGACTCTATTTCTTTGCTATCCCACAACACTGCCCTCCTTAACTTCAGGCCTCCAGGAGGGAAGCCTCAACCTTAACACCTCTTGCTGTCTGGCCAGTATTTAACTTAGGGTATGGGGGAATGCTATCTGTCTAGCCAGGGAACACAACAACACACTAAATTCTACGCTATGCTCTTCGCCTCTGCCCCGCTACATCTGCGCCTTCTTTGCAAACAGCCGGGACAGACTGCTGCCGACTCTGGACGAGGAAGGTCCACGTCCATTGTCACTCTCAATACGTTCCAGTAACCCAATTAATTTGTGCTCCTCCTGGACAAAGTTTTGTTCTAATAAAGTTATTGGCCATTAGGCCCTTTAGTTCACCGTGACCTTTGACTTCGGTTGTTCGTGACCTACGCCTTATTTTGGAGCCTTAAGTACATATCATCGCACATTAGAATCATTCTTTGTTCTTAATAATTAGGGATCCTTCTCCCTGAAGTAGGCCATTACCCCAGTGCTTCTGACCCGTTTTTAGGTCACACAACCCTTGGCCCCTGACCTCGCACCCAAACCCCTCAATTGGTTAGACCTCCTAACCAATGGTTAACACCGTGGTGTTAACCACCACGGTGCTTCTTATGACAAGAGAGGCCAAACCTAGACGCTATTGCTTTGCTACCACACATTAGGTAAGCGGAAGCGAAGCGAAAGCTACTTTACGTTTTCTTCAAATTTGTCCGTCGGTCCGTCTGAGCATCACGATTGTCTCAGGAACTACTCGACATACCTCAAATCTGTTTTCAGATATGAGCTTATTGTGATCCGGCCCAGTTCAAGTTTTTTTTACACCAAGTGATCCATTGTGGGGCAAAGGTGAAGGTCAAAAATATAATTCTATGACATGTAATGACATGACATAATTCTATGTAAAAACTGATTTCTACAAAAGTTGTTCCTCTTCTGGAGGGCAACAACATTAGCGTAAGGTACTTTTTCCTGTGTCCCACCAATGACCCCCAAATCGACCCATTGACTTCAAATTGACTTTTAAAGGTCAAACCCTACTTTTCACGAAAATAAAGGTTATGTTTTCACGGACCCCTGAGACACCTTTTACCATAAAACGACTCCTTGACCTCAAAATGACCTTTCAAGGTCAAACCTTATTTATGCTTGAAACAAAAGGTTATGATGGAGCCGATGACACCAGAGGCCCTCTTCACCCTGGAAAGACGCCTTGACCTTGAAAAACCTTGAGTTGACTTGACCCCTTTTTACACCAAAAATTCTGCTTTCCTTTCTAATAATTGTACTAATTTTCCGGTGTTTAGTGTATCCTGTCTAATGTTCCTACTTTCGCTACTTCATTTTCCTGAGAAATGTAGTAGTAACAATACCTTCAAGATTGTTTTTTTTTTAGAAAACATTGTTAAGAAATAGTAAATCACACAATTTTAGTTTTTTTTTATTTGAAATTAGTTAGAGGCTGGATTACGAATTGATGTGAAGGACCGGTGATTGTTTGTGTGATTTCGCCCCTTTCGCCTCTGGCTGTCTTCAAATTCTATAGAATCGCCACAAGATAGAAAAAAAATCTTTCAGAAAATATTAATATGTTATAAATATTAATTTTTTTTATCGCTTTTATACCTAATGATTGCATAAGTTTGCTTAAAATATTGAAGTTAACACAGGAAAGTTTTTTTCTCCTACTTTCATATAGTGCATTTAAGATTCCGAATTCAGGCAAAAGGAAATATATTGTAGCACTAAAATTCTCTAAAGTTGTTTTGCTAAAGTCTAGTACAAACGGAAATTTTTATGATGCGACATTGTTTTGCTGAAAGTTTTATTCCCTTGCTCAGCTTTGGAATATAAAAATTTCAACAACAAATTGGAGTAAAATTATTTACGACAACAGAGTTTCAAAATTTAAATAACATCAAAACCGAACTTTGTCGCTGAAAACTTTAGAGGCGAAATGTTGTTTTCAATTTATTATTTGCAGAGCCATTTCCCACATTGGATACTTGGAGGCTTTAACTTGTAGCTAAGCTAATTTCAAATTACAGCAAAATAATTAGTGTTACTTGAGTAGATGTGATCTTGATTAGTTGACTAGAGTTAAAGTAGTGATTACATACTAGTTACAAAGTTGCTGTTCAAATAAATTTTGCAGGGTAGCTATTTTCGAATTAGGAATTCACAAATTTTGCTAACTAAATACCGCTGTACTTCCATTTACGACATTGGTCAGATTTCTTCAGAGGTCAGAGGTTCTTCAGGAACTATACTTTATTCACCATGTGACAAATCTAGAGTTAACTCGGTTTGTGGATTGTGAGCTTGATGTGTGCTGTAGCGTCTATGTTAAAGTTAAATCTACGTCACACTGGTAGTAGCCCCCGATACGTCCCTCCTACTATAAATGACGCTGAAGTTTGTTTGGAATAGTAAAAACATCGAAGAAAATCCGTTGAAGCTATTATCTGCCAAGCAGTTCGCAATTAAAATCACTATTATAAGTTATATCGCCTTGCATGTAAGTTGAGCATGTAAGTTGTAAGTTGTATTTTTTTTTGAGGGTTTAATGTGCCATAAGTAAAAGAAGAGCTGAAATTACTAGACACTTCAGTATCCTCTATAGGAAATGTCTCATTTTTTGTGCGCCCGTCCGACTTTCCCTGCTTCGCAATTGCAATTGTACTTGAAAAATTCAAAACTTTTGCATTCCAAAACCACAATCGCACTTCAAACCCAACACCAGCTCTCGTAGATTGAAATCCAAGTAATTAAAACTAACCCCTCTCCCAGTGGGTGTGTCCGGAAGTTTGACTCCTTTGACAACTAAATGGCCCATAAAACCGAGAAAAGTGGCTTTTTTTGCTAGTCTATTTAATAATTGTTACTTATAATGATACTTTTGCCTACTTGCTGTTTGTGCCTCAGTTAGGCTAAAAGTCACACACTCGCTTCTCCCATAGTTGTGCAGTTCAAATTCAAAAATGTACTTCTAAAACAGAAGTTGCTTTTAAAAGTTCAATATATTGACTAAGACTAGCCAAACCTGCGCAGCATAAAACAGGATTAACTACAATTTAAAGTACTCCTGTCATAGGACGGTTATTTACTAGTAGCACATATTGATCATTCTTTTATTACTTTTTGTTTCAGAAGGAAATGTCCTCGCGTTATTCTGATGATCAATGGAAAAAAATTATCCAACTTTACTATCTATATTTTGATGAGCCTGGAACGAGAATTATGGAGCGATACAATTGTGACCCAGTTTCATCATTTTGTCCAATGTATAATCCAAGTGACGTATTTACGGTTGTGCACCGCTTCCTCGAAAGCAAATCACCTTACAATTTCTCAATCAATAACACTACACTAGGTAGCCAAGAGACATCATTAAATCACAAGACGACACAGTTCAAAGGAGACTATGTTTGCTACTGTAACATTAATTTATAGTAAAAAGAATTCAATGTGGATAATTATGTTAGAACATAAAATAAAATGTCAGCCACAGAAAAGGAAAATTTGTGAAATAAAAACAGAATGGAGCATTATTCTCCAAAGTAAACTGTTTATCAAATCTTATATTTGAGTCTTTTTTAGCATTTACTACATTTGTTACTTGCGCAAAAATATGAAACAAGAACTTTAGCTATAATACATGTAAATTTAGTTAACCATTCAATGCATCCGTGATATAGTCATAACTTTTTTAAAAAAAATTTTAAAATCTAGCTTGCAGATTCATTTCAAATTGGTTAAATTACACTCAGGAACCTTGCAACACAATTAAAATGCAAAACATTCATCTTTGTGATACTTCTAAATACTGCTTAAATTTCAAAATGTCTTGAACCCAAAGTGTCAAGGGTCGTCTAAAATTCGAGAAGAAATAGAACAAAATTGTTAACTTTTGAATAAATTTGAACTATTTTTTTGTTTGATATTTTGCATGGTTTGTAGTCTTAATTCAGATTTTAAATTTTTGAAACCCAGTAAGGGTTTCCAGTTTTTTTTATTAAATAAACCAAAAAAAACGGGTTTTTGGATTGAAAGAATGGTTTATTGATAAAAACCAATTGATTTAAATCATGATTTAAACCATTGGTTTAAGCCAATTGGTTTAAACCAGGACACCTTGATGCCAGTCTATTTTGACATAAAGAAAGTAATCTTAAAAATGTCGAACATCAGAAGTAAACTACCATTTTTAACTGTTCTTATGTAGAAAATACACTCCGATCCAAAAATCAACCAATCCGTGCAATATTTCTTGGATCGGATTGACTCGTTTTTTGATTCGACGGATCGGGTTATTTGGCAATCCAAAGCGGATTAATCACAAACTTATGTCCCTGGCTAGAAAAGATTAAAATTTCAAAGTCTTTTTGTTAAAATTTTCTAATCAAGCCTCCAAAGAGAGACGACGTCTCCACTCAACGCTCTGGTTACAAAGTTTAGGACAATTCACCAGTGCCGTGAAATGTAGGTACAAAATTTAGAACAATAACACGGTTTAACAGTTTCCCAAACAATTCAAACCCTCTGTGCAATTCGCCGAACGATCTAAACCCCCTGTGCAGTTCTCCGAACAATTCAAACCGCCTAGGCAATTTGCCGAACAACTCACTCTAACCGTCTATGCAGTTTGACAAACAATTCGAATAATTCAAACTGTTTTTGCAATTTTCCAAACAATTCAAACCCTGTATGCAATTCTGCGAACAATCTAAACCGTTTATGCAGTTCTCCGAACAATTCAAACTCTCTATGCAATTTTCGAAACAATTCAAACCGCCTATGCAATTTGACAAAAGACTCTAACCGACTGTGCAGCTTGCGGAATAATTCAAACCGTCTACGCAATTTGCCGAACAATTCAAACCGTCTGTGCAATTTTCCGAATAATGGAAAACCCTACAAACACACGACACAACAACCAAAAAGGGTTTAAGCATAAATGGCTACAATGATTTGGTGGACAATTAGTTACCTCTAGTAAAATAGAACATATGCACATAGAGCGGATCATACTTTTGTCAACTTACATGGCCAATGGTAACTTCCAATGTTGCACATGCTATAAAGTTGGAATGCGCATATTACGGTGTTGGCTTAAAAACCTCAACATCTTGACTAATGTGTTGTTTAATCTTGATTATTCGGATTATGCTGCAGAAGTTGCTACCTCTACGATTGCACGTGTTTAGGTTACAATGTATTCGTACAAGCCGTGCAAGGATTGAACTCTTTGAAAGTTTTCTTTGTGTTTTATAAATAACATCTGTTGTACAAGCCGGCAGAACTAAAATAAAAATAGGATAAAATAAATTTGATTCAAAATAGGACTAAGTAATAGAAACAAATGTAACATAAATAAAGAATAACAATAATAGATTTATAAAGTAATAAAATATTTAATTTTGTTCAGTAGAATTAGTTCTAGCATTTTAAAATATTTTAATCCGTTACCCACGAAAGGTCAAGTTGACAAAATTAGTAATCGCAATGTAACACAATTGTATTCCGAAAAAGTGCTTCAATTCACTTTAATCGAACACTACCGACTAAATACATTGTACCAAGGGAAAGCAAGTTATTTCTTTGTAGGAAACTTCACTAATATAAAACATGCGGCAATAAGTTTTCTAGATTCGTATTCATCATGGGACACCAACATTAGGCAAATTTCAACGCATGTTTTGCGAAAGTATATTCATTTATGAGTATGACGCGACAACAAACATGTCGTTGCATATCACTACCTCTAAAAAACCAAAAAAGTATCCAATAGCTATGCTAAAACCAAAAGTAATTTCCTAATGCTAAGTAAAGTTTAAAATAGCTTACATTGGAAGAGTACCCACACACAACAAAATCGGCTTCCGCAAGAAGAAATAAATCCAATGCAGTTTCTTTCAGTGTATCTTCCCTCTTCTTTTTGAATCTAGCTCAAATCCCATTATTTGATATTCAGGCAATTTAAATCCAGTACAGGCAATTATTTAAGCGTGTATGTTGTGATAAACAGAATGTCCCCAGAAACTATTACAGAAAAAAGCTCAACTCCGCCCAACATCTGCTCACAAAAGTTCTGCGAAGCCTTTACATTGATACTGATTACATTAAATACAATGTTAATTTATTCCTCCATACGTGCCTTCAGCTGATTTCAAAGGAGAAGGGCAAAACGTGTTTATTGACAGAGTTGGCGCAAGTTGTACATTGCATATAACTTTTATTAAATTCAGTGATAAATCTCGGCGAAAATGCAAATCAAGAATGAAAAGTCTCCGCTTTCGTGTTTTCATAGATGCATTAAATAAGGCTCCTATCATACTATCAGCAATTTTTGCGTTGTTAACCGCGACATTGCAAAATAATGTACTCAAAATAAAATTAAGACACTACTGTCAAAGCTAAGTTGGTTGGGTTTATAGATATCAACGAAAGTCAATTTCTATCTAAGCAAAGTAACTATATTTCATTGTATTTCTTTAGCGTTGAATATCCGTATTATATCTTATCGTATTATCTTATTCAACAGGTTTGCAACTATCATAAAGCACAACTACTCAATTCACCATTAAACGTAAGTATCTCTTGTATAAGTGGATGCAACTATATACGACATAAAATTTCCAGTTTACTTACTTCCTTTTAGCAAATTCAATAACTACAGGGGCATCGGAGGCAATAAAAATTAGTTTTACGCCATTCATTGGAGGGCAATTTTTATAGTATCGATCGTGTGCCTCACACATGTATTCTACCAAGTGATGTATCGACCCACGGGCTTCCGCATATTTATCTGTCCTTCTCACATGGAATCTATCAGAAAACAATGTGGCTATCAGAGTTCAGTTGCCAGACTAATACTCATATTTGTGTATTGTTGAAATTTTATAAGTTTTATAAGCAGTGGAATAACACGTGTTATAATGCTGCAAAACTTACACAACAGTTGGTGATGTCCAATTGAGTTGTTCTTTAGAAGTTTTAATTTTTCCTGCATTCTGGCGTTCAGCTGTAGTCCGACTTGTAAAAACTGACCCAACAACCATTCAAAGAGATTATCATGCCAGCCTTGAATTTGTTTCACAAAAATTTTCGACAGTGGAATTCCCTGTTTCAAAGGCTACTCGATTCTGTCCGTATTGTTTTTGCAGAATGTACAGGTTTTTCCTCTATCTAAAATAGTTTCTGTAAATTTAATCGGGTCAAAGGCTATTTTTCAGAATATTTTAATTCCTTTAGTACTGCGGTAACGGGTTAAATAGTAAATGTGCAATCCCAATCCGTGCAATTTTTATACCTGTTTCAAAATTTTGTTACCAACAAATTGTAGGGAAATTGTGCGGACGCCAATCAAGTTGATGCCAGTTACTTCCGCGTGGAAATTGTGAGCCGATCAGTCGAAATGCGGAAAAAAAAAAAAAAGTGCATTGTAGTAGGAGTAGCGTTCGTCATTAATTAGAGGTACATTGAGGGCATAAAAAGTCGATAGACATATCATTTTATGTTCGATTTGGCATCCCAGTCCGCATTCTAGAATAATAGAATTTAAATTGCACAAAATTATTAGTCATATAATTTAAGAGGCAAAACCTAAAGTTTGTGGCACTTAATTCCTGGCAATCCACATTGTAGTGTTATGTTGTACGAAGTGCAATTGTCTGCAAATTGAATGTCACGTATTTTCTTTTGTATATTATTCGCGATGTGGCTCACTTTTTGTTCACTTTCCATTTCAAAATTAGTGACGTCCGTGTTTAAATTGTTCCTGATTTTTTTTGTTATAAAAATGAGTAACAAAACAAATTTCAACATTGCTATGAAGAAAATACTAATTGTGTAACTTACATTGGTTTTCCAAGACGGTTATTTGCCTCAATTGGAAATATGTCGAAAACGTTGTAATGAACAAAAACAAATGATACAGAAACAACTAAAGTTAATATTCTAAAGAACCTCCATTTTCCAAGGGTCCAAATTATCGGCTTTACAGGAATAATTTCAAAACTAAACAATTTGTTTATAAAAAATTTATTTGGTCCCTTCTATTTGTGTTATCTATTTTATAACTAAAATATAGTTACATTGGCGAATAGTAAAGATAAAAACAATGGAGAGATATACCCTAAATGAGTAGAGTTAATTCGAAGACTGTTATTTAGCAATTAGATAATGGTTCCTAATTTCTGGATTTCACAAAAACACGAAGCGGTTATTTTTCAAGTAGAATTCGTTCCACTGAAATCAGTAAACGCCTTTGGGTGGAAAGAACTTTGTTCGTCTGCATGTGGTTTTACACACCTGAGTCTGCATGGTCAAGACAAAGGAACACTCGAGAATTCAATCTCGTTTTTGAAGCAAAATGAGCTGGGTGCAGCATAATTTAAAAATTTCCGAAGAATATTGTATTTTTGTTTTTAATAGTTCAATAACCTCAAAATAAATTTTTCTTTTCAAAATTGTTTAACATTTGTCTTAGTTTTTATTCTATAGGGGAAAACTTATACACAACAAAAGTTAGGTTCGAAATTTAGATTTGTATAAACTAGGCATTTGCTTTTATAAATTTTATCGTTTTTAATTTATATTTAAAGCTCTAAAGTTCTAAATTTTTCGTTGAGTAATTACTAAGAACTACTATTTCACAATAAAACCCCGACTTTGTAAGTAATAACTTTAAAATATTGTTTCACTCTTTTATACGGAAATATTTTAGATGTTTCTACGATGGTATTTCCTTTTGCCTTTGATTTAATACTCCGAACGAAAACAATGCTTTTTTTTTGGTTGAAAATCGTAATGCTCGAGAGCATTTTACTCATGTAAAAAGCTTTCAAATTATTTTTTCTCCTAAGCATTTTACACATTTTGCAAAGTATTCTTAAAATACTAAAGCACAGTGTACCTCGGTTAAAACAATCTCGGTTAAGGTTACACCTCGCCTAACATAAACGAATTAGGCAGGTCCCAGCCAGCCTTATGGGAGTTTTAATGGCCTTATGGGAGGTAAACTCGGTTATCATAAAGCTTCGGATAACGTAAACAAATTATTGGCCAAAATTGAGAAATGCTACCCGGATAAGATAAAAATTGAAACAAAAATGCAAAAAAAATTTAAAATCAAATTCTGTTTTTGATTCACATTATTTTCACATTTGAAATCAATATTAATTCAAATTCAAAGAAAAATGTCAAAGAACGTTCGAAAACCGACTGATCTGGCACTTAACGAGCAAGACGTGTTATCGTTAAACGCTGCTCAATTTAAACATGGAAAAAGGGGTCTCTTCATGCTTCAGCATCAGGGATCTTTCGCTTCAAGCAGACACGGAATATCGCTGCAGCCGTAAGTAAGCCGCAAATCTTTGGACTGCACTTTGGATAATGTTGCGATGATAAATCCTTCAGCAATGTTAATGTATGGGCACAATTCTTCAATGAGTCGTTGATTATTTTAAAATACAACATGCAGTTTAATACATTTATTTTCCATCAATTAAAACGCCCGCCGTGGGATTTATTAAAGTCATTTTTGGTTATTCCTGAATTTGAATTTAATTAAACTCTGTTGAGCACCTGCCAAACAATGCATACGATTAAAAAAAATGAGTTATTTATATTGTAATCTGAAATAATTATCTAATGAGTAAATTTTGTTGATTGCTAGATGTGTATATATAATATGTACGTATATATATGTATATATAGATATACAGGGTGGTTCAGAAGTAGGTCACGCTATTTGAGGACGGAAAATTAAAAAAGTTATCGGTCGATTTCTGTTTTCAAGGTATTAGAATGACCGGAAGTGTCCGGAAGGATATCCAGAATTTTGTGGGTGCTTCATGTCCCCCGTAACCAAGGTACTTAGATTTTTTAATTTTGAAGGAGCCATTTTTAAGTGGGGTCTCCCATAGAAAGCCATTTTTGCAAAAATGATCAATTTGATCTTGGTTACCAAAATTTCG
>JAQFYP010001683.1:0-14700 GCA_034694865.1 Bilobella braunerae
TAGTGGCTTGCAACAATAATTAAAAGTCTTTCATAATTGTGAATCAACTACACTAATAGTGGCATAATTATTTAAACGATAATCAAATGACGGCGCATGAGCTTTTCTAGAGATTGTTTAAAATAACAATTTCATAAGCTGCGCCTCAAAGCTTTGTAAAATAAACGAACTGTGGAAAAACAGACTTCACAAATCAGCGATTGACATTTAAATATAGTTTAAATGTCATGCAACTTTGTTGTTTATCCGTTAAAAGAAAATTTTTATTAAGATGACTTGTTCATTCTTTAGATATAGCTATAATGAGCAAACAAACCAAACAAATTAAAAAACAGCAATTTATTGAAATCAAGTTGACATTATTTCGAGTTATTTTCTGTAATTAAAAATTATGAAACTTATACAAAACATATTCAAAAAGCAAAACTAAATTTGAGCTCATAAATATCCCATCAGTTCGTAGAACGGTTCGTTTCAAAAGTGACTTTATGATTGTTTTAGAAAAAATTTAAATATATTTGGAAGTAACTTCTGGAAAGATCCCCAGAATCAAATCATTCAATTCAACAAATGATTCACAACTCATCTTTGATTGTTGTATAATTTACAGGTATAAAAACTGGAATAGACGGTTTCGAATTAAAATTCCCCTGTTCTTCACCGTTGTTCAGATCCGTCTCATATTGTTGCCAAGCTTTGGTGAAGAGTAGTTTGTGATACAGATTGTTAAGTTTCTGGTTCATTTGTTCTTGTGTCAGCTTCTGTCGTACAAAGTAGTCGTAGAGAAGTTCCTGGGCGGGTATTGGTTGTTTGTGGAGGTATTCCGCCTCACTCTTAATCAATTCCTGAACAACAACATGTTCTGATGTGGCAGGAAGAAATGCCCTTCCGCTGACAACAAATATCTTGGCAATTGCATCCCTAAGCTCTCCAGTAGTAGTCCAGTCCTTCAATAACTTCCAATAGGCCTGCTCCCATGAATTCAACTTCTCGTTCAAAAGTGCATCTTCGGCAGCCTAAAATGCCTGAAGCGTTTGCATCAGAATTAATCCAAATTTCTTTCTCGCTTCGGACAACTTTAACATGAGTTCCTACAAAACAGAAATATTTTCAGTTTTAATTAAGATAAATAAAACTTGTACTGTCATTCTTAATTTTTACAAGCTTTATAGCTCTCGATCCGCATTTAGCGACGCTGGGATTTAATCTAAGCAAGCTTTAAATGGCTAAAACGTGGGAAACAATAAGTAACGTGTTTATGATGGATGTTTACCAGGTATTTGGTACTATTGTTTTGTTTTCTAATTATGTAATTAATTATTACTATAATCAAATTATAGTCCGTTTCTGTACTCTAGGGCTTATTTTTTCAATTTTTAAAAATTCCGCATTTGTGCTCTGGTAGTTAGTAGTTTCCGTTTCCAAATACAAATAAATAAATACAAGATCAACATTAAGTCATTTAGTTCTGGTAATAATAGAAGAGCGGAACCGAAAAATATAGTAACTTTGCATCTGCAAACTATTAGGACCAATTAAAATATCCATAAAAGAAGTAATACAATCGGCATTCAATTAAAAAATCCACATGTTTTAGCAGTTGTCAGAAGCTCTTTTCTTGCGATTATAGAACACATTTCACAAAACGCACTATTGCTAGAATTGACGCTAAACTCACGGCAGTTCAACTGTGTTCTATTTTGTCACGCACGATGACCAATGGTTGTTTTTTTTTCAAATGTTTACTACACATGGCAATTTGTGCAATTTTCGCATTAAATGCCACAAAAAATGGACAGTAATGGAGTTTTAAAAAAAATATATTTAGCCAACTTCGATTTTTTATGTAATCACTCAAATGACCCCTGATCAGGAAAATATGTTTTAACTTGCTCACAAAAACTTTATTTATTTGAATTTTAAATTTTCATAAGTGGAGGAATTAGGAAAGTGTGCAAATTTTTCAAAACATTTGCAGGTTACGGTTTAATACCTAATTGTGATAAAGGTCGTATCCTAAAAATTTATTTTACATGATCTTTTAAATAAATAAATGTCTTTACTACCAAAAATCTAAAATAGCACGCCATTATCTAAGCTCAATAATATAAACAACAATAATTTAACAAAAATAATCTAAGCAACAATAATCTAAGCAGAACAAAAATCTAAGCAGAATAAAAATCTAAGCAATAAGAATCTAAGCAATAAAATCTAGGCAACTTATAATTTTGGTACCAAAAACGTCAAGATTAGGTTTAGGTTTAAAAATAAACGTTTTTCAGTGAATATTTGACGGACAAACAATAATAAGTTTAAAATGTCTGATTTCGCTCACATGCGAGCGGAAACTGCAATTTCTGACGCCTTTAAAATCACTTAATTTTAAATTTAACGCCAAATAAATTAAATCAACACTTAAATGACTTGATAATGTTTCTTTGACATATTAATAGTTTTAAATGTAATTTAAAACATACACATAATTTTGAAATCTTTGGTACCAAAATTATAAGTTGCTTAGATTTTAATGCTGCTTAGGTTTTTGTACTGCATTGATTATTGTTGCTTAAATTATTATTGCTTAGATTATTGTTGCTTCGATTATTGTTGCTTAGATTATTGAGCTTAGATTATGGCATGGAACCAAATCTAAAACCTAACCTTTCTTTGGATGCCAACCCATTATCTCTTAACACAGGTAAACTAAAATTCCAAAATTGTATTAAAAACTCTAAAGAGGAGAGCAAGTTAAAACATATTTAGTAACATATTTAAGTAAAACCCTAATTTGCAAGCATGTACACAAACCTTCGTCTAGAAAAATTAATCCATTACAACGGCCATAAACCATTAATTTTCAACTCATCAATTTTGTTAATTTATTTTGTTTTGCTGCTTAATGTGTAAAATAGTCGATAACACATATTTTTACTAAAAATTGTAGCAAAAACACAATGCTGCCTTACCTCATTTGTTTCTTTAGCTAAGGTTATTGATGCAACAAAAAGAAGCAGGGCGGTTAATGATTTAAGACTCATTTCTGTTTAAATTAAGTTTGCTTAACGTGTCTGGAAAGCTGTGATAATACTGAAGCATAATTCCCAGCGAGTAAAACAAGAAATACCCATAGTGATAATGGGATTTTCATTTTATATGAAGGCATTCCCCCTTTTTGTGCTCTTGCAGCCACACACGCTATATGTCTAACATGTTTCTTCCAAGCGAAGCAGTCTAAAGTGAAGAAAAGGAAATTCTTAGAAAGGATTTGAATTACTCCTGCACAGATTATTTTCATTTATTCTATTTATGGACAAAATCTTGAAGCATCAAAAAGGTTTTGAACATGTTTGGACTTACGACCTAATACACAAGGATAAGCTTTAAATGTTTGACAAAATAAAAAGTTTTAAATTTAATACTTATGTTGAATTTTAAGAAAGTTTCTTAATTTATTTCAATTCTAAACAACTACTAAATATGTAAAAATGGAATACTAACAAATTGAAATTTTTTCTTGATTTTGATTTTTTAAAATGTTAATTTTATTCTAAAATGATTTTAGAATAGCAGTTTCTGAATAATGCTTCCCAAATGTTTTTAGAGTGTAGCCCGCCATGGAAGAACAAAAAAGAAAAAAAGGTTATATCAAATAAATAAGGTTCTAGACATTGCATTTAAGTTCTTCAAAGTTGTAATCAAAATATTTTAGCATATAAAATGTAAGAGGTTGTTTTGGTAGTTCTAAAGTTAAATTGGAGAATTCAAACCAGAATACGTTAATATTGCTTTGTAAACTAGTTTCTATTGTGTCTTGAAAGAATTGTCTTGAATTGTTATTGCGTAGAAACTATTTCTCAAAGGCGTAGAGTCAGCGTTATTTGAAATGTAAAATTTGATCTCTTTTTTTCAGTCGTTTACAATTGATTCAAAAGCTCAGAGTTGACGTGTTAAAATTACTCAGAAACGTATTTACAAATTCATTTTTTCTTTAGCGTTTACTTTAAGATTCACTTAATTTTGAAGTTTAACAAATGACCGGTTGTCAGACATCCCGGTCCAGAAAGACAGTTTCCTTTACTGCTTTACGAAATTAAAATAATCCGATATCTGACCGGTAATTCAAACCAATTTTTCGATTAACCCGCTCCGAATTGCCCAACAATCCATCCGTCAGATTAAAAATGGGTACATGTAATCAAAGAAAATTTCTACTGCATCCGATCCAAATATTGTACAATAAGATCGCCATTCATATTTTTCTCGCTTGTATTTGATAATAGTTATTAAGTAGCGTATTAGCTACTTTACGGGAATGTTCTGTCCTTCCGTTCGTCTGGTATAATTATTGAAATACAGGTGAACTACTTTTTTTAAACATTACTAATATAATAGCTAATATAGTAGTACCTGTTTGTCCACTACTTCACTGTTATTTCAGGACAGGTTATTTAGCGAAATTTAGCAACTAAAATTCGAAAATTGCTGGCACATTTTTAAGACATATGGACAGTGTGACGCCAAACTAGTTGTAAACCATGACAATTAATTAACTAAATAAAAAAAAAGTAACAAAAAAATAGCTTGGGAAAATATTAGTACTGAGGTTGCTAAAGAAGTAGAAGACATTTTGTAACTAAGGTTTACAATTGTAAGATTTTTTAACTATTTTTCTTATTACACAAAAGGAAAATTGAAAAACGAAGTAAAGTATTTCTGTAGCTTTACAAAATAAATCCTGAAATTCATTACTTATTGAAAACAGCATCAGATTCTCCAATTTGTTGCTAAAATTTAAAAATAAAGCATGATCGATTTTGTGTTTTTTTGTCTTAAAGCAACGAAAAAATTCAATTCATTTAACTGCTCGTGTGTATGTGAAAAATAATTCTAGAACAACACCACTAGTCACATAATACACAATATGAAAATAATTTGATATTATTCTCTAGTAGTTCACTTGCAGCGTCATGTGGTAGTATGGGCATAAACACTAGACTAATACTATTTGTGTATAACACATGCAGTCCCTGGACATTAAAATAAACATAAGATTAAATACTCCTTATCTTAGTACGGGACTGCTTGGCTAGTTTTTACCTACGAAATTGTTCGAAAAATTGGAGAGTTATTAGGTTGTCAGCAAAAAAATACATTGAAAGCTTAAACTCACAAAGAACCTTAACTCCTTAACCTTGGTTCAAATACTAGAGACGAAAATGTTTAAACAACTAAATATGAAAGCGGCCCGGTTAGATAACTCGGGCGTTTTTTGCTAAACGCCTTCACCCATACGAGATTACCCTAGAGAATGCCGCTTAGTCCCTGACAATGAGAGCATTAATTGTTAACCAACAATACTTATTCTAGTTGAGACAGTTTCACATTGCTAAAATTTTATAATCAACGATTCATTACTGATTCTAGATATGCTAAATTTGAATCTATATGCAATTTGTCCAGAATTGGTTTGTGGTTACTACACTATCTAAAGACTCTAAATCTATCTATAGAGCTACTCTAATAATTTATTGCATTATAAAGTGTATCATTTATACCGACTGATGAATTTCAAACAAAATTGCTGTGAAAGTCTAATTTGATTAGATAAATTGAAAATAATATTTTTCAATAATTTATGTGTTCATCGTCGACGAGAATATAAAGTAGGCCATAGTTTGTTGCAATTATCAATTGCGAGAATTTCTGCTTTAAAACTAACTTTTATCAAAGCAATAATTTAATCTTTTTTTGATTTTAAAAAAAAAGTTTGCATTTGTATTAAAAAGAAAACGTGAGAGCATTTGGAGGTAGAAAATTGAAATTATAAATAAATAATTTTAAAATAAATTTAATATTATAATTATTTGCAAAAATTGTTCTAAAAGCCAAAGTATTTCATTTAAAAAAAAACCAGAAAACTCATTACTATTTTTCATAAACATATCTATACACTTACAATACCTGCTCCATAATGAGCAGCGTTGTCTTATTCAAAATACTTTTAATTTTCTATATACTTTCTGTATTGCAAAACAAAAATATTCATGCCACTTTCCCTGTTGTTTCTAGATCATTGTGAAGAATACCATGCTGAAATTTGCCCTATTTGTCATATTATTTTTTGCGCTGAGTGCGGAAGCGCATACAATTACTGTTACATTTTTGCAGTCTGTTTTTGCAAATACTGAACGTAAGTTTCTTGACTGAAACTTGCAACTGAAACGTCCTTGCGAATTGTTTTTGTTACAATATAAGTTGGTCTGAATAGTAAACGCTAAAAATTCTAAAATTTGGTGATCGAATATTTGAACAAAAATTGTATTGAAAAACACTATGAAATAAAGCAATAACCTAAGAAATATAACGGAACATTAAATTTGTGTAGGTCACATGTGACTAAGCCAGCATAATTTTCAATATGATTCCGAGTTCTTCTTAACATGAAATCTACAAAATACAATACAATTACAACTTATATTCCGGCTAAACGATTGAGGTGTTCTCAAAATATTTTATTCTAAATCAAAAGCTCAATGCAATGCAAGTAATTAGTTACTACATACCAATTCTAATACTATACAAATTGTCATGTATGTTGTATTAGTCATGTGATTATATTCAAGCCCACTTTGAAATGTTTTTTTTAATTCATAATAGCGGACTGGAATAGCTTACAAATGCTCTGGACAACAGGCTAAAATTGAATAACCAAATGCTTACTTCTACCTATAATTCTTATCTACCGTTCAACTTATAATAAGAGACCCGTCCACTATTTAAATTTCATGGACCGAGCCCCCGCCCACTATTAGAAACCCGCCTCTTAACAGAGGCCGCCCATTATTTATGTTTTGAAATTTGAAAATTATATTAAACCAAAATATAAATCTAAGAATCAGATTTAATTTTAGTATTATAATTTTTGTATTATTATTAGGGTTCGTTTTAGAAGTAATTTTTATATTCTAATATAATTATTAATTTTAACGTGATTTGGAACGTAATTAAAGAAGGAACTATAAAGTCTTACTATCAAAAATTATCATTGCACAGCGGTAAGGTGAGCCTTCTCATGGCTAGTTGTCTTTATTGCCAATGACTTGGTCCAATATCCGTAACAGTAGTGTTAACATAGGTAGTTTAATTGTAAATGAGCCCCACATACCAGCTCATTTTGCGATTTCCCCGTCTACTATTGGAGACCCGCCCAGTATTGGAGACCGCTCACTACTGGAATGAGGAGAGGTTGACCCCCGCTCACTATTAGAGACCCGTCTATTATTGGAACCCCGCCTCTTATTAGAAGTTTTACGGTACTTAATTTTAATTGTATATTATAATCTAATTGGGTATTGTTTTTTAGCTACTTAAACGTTATAGTTAGGTTCAGCGTACGTAAGAACCCCTATTTACATGTAAAACTCAACTTCCAAAAGTTAATTATTGTTAATTGTTAATCATAATTAACTAATTAGGAATAGACTTTTGGGCAATTTAAAGGTCACAATTAGCTTCAGCGTACGTAAAACCCCTATTTACATGTAAAACTCAACTTCCAAAATTTAATTATTGTTAATTGTTAGTCCTAACTAACTAATTAAGAATTGACTTTTGAGCGATTTAAAGTTCACAATTAGCTTCAGCGTACGTAAAAACCCCTATTTACATGTAAAACTCAACTTCCAAAACTTAATTATTGTTAATTGTTAGTCATAATTAACTAATTAAAAATTGACTTTGGAGCGATTTTAAGGTCAAAGTTAGCTTCAGCGTGCGCAGAAACCCCCATTTACATCCAAAACTCAACTTCCAAATGTTAATTGTAATTATTAATTGTTTATTGTAATAAACTAATGGAAATCACAATTTAGAAGTCTACTGAATTGTTAGAACAAAGTTCTTCAGCCATTTTGAAAAGGTTGTTGAAAAAAGTATAAACAAAAAAATTGAAGTTGGTGGGATTCGAACCTGCGACATTTATGTTCGAGTTTATGCCAAGTTTATGGCTTCACACCATTTGGCCACAGGTCAGTTGATGTAAATCAACAAAAAAAAGTTGGTGTTCTCTTTGCCGTGCGCCTCACTACGACGATCGCCTACCAACTCTGTATTCTTAATAGTGATATTTATTTAGTTAAGTAATTAGTAGTTTTGTTAAATTAATAATTACTAATTTTAATAAAAAAAAAATAAAAGTATTGGTTCATTTTGAGCGAAAGGAAGGAATGCGACTGAAGAATAAGAGGGGAGATCCGCTCCCTTCCCAACTCTCCTCCACCTTGCGCTTGCTTTTTTTTCTGGCGCATGCTGCCTGACTACGTCCCACTCACCAAACTGACGTAATATTTCCAGATGTTCCAACATGGGAGTAGTTGGAAACACTTCTACAAATGCGAGTTATTATTTATTAAATGTAACAGCCTTTTAGGGCTGTAATTTTTTACTAGTAACCAAACGAGTCTACGCGCGTGAATTGATAATTCAAATGCTTAATTGCACTAAAGCACTCCCACCCTTCCTCAGTCGCCCAGCATCTGTGGATGGGCATTTGAAAAAAATTTTATTGGAAAAACTTAAACTCTCACAAAACATTAGGAACAATGTAGAATAGCAAATTAAGCTCAGCCTAAAAAAAACCTGTATGATTTGCTAGTATGTAAGGGTCTTGAAAGGAGCGCCTCAGAAGAAGGCTCCCATCATATTTTTGGCAATTCTAACTAATTCAATTACGTTGCCATTGAGCGTAAATTGTCGAGCTAACGTCTCAAATCTTAGGCAGCGTAGGGGTTCGATTCCAACCGCTTTCCTATTATAAAGGTAAAGGATCGTTGCTTGGCATTCCTGCAGAGCGGTTGGTCAATAGACAAGTTAAGCACGCCAAACGCGAGCACTAACGCTAGCACTAACTTAAGAAATTAGTGCTAGCGTCACGTTAGCGGGAGGCTTTTGCGCAAGACATGTTGAGCATGCCAAATCTCTCCCTAACTTTACTTAAACTTTACTTTTTTGCAAGCTGAGAAATTAAACTAAACATTCAAAAAAGCGCGCGTAAATTAAAAAAAATTAGAACACTTACAAGGATGAAAACAAATTGAATTTAGAAATTGCAATTTTGAATCTCAGTCGCATGAAAATAGATATGAGACATGAGTTTCAAGGAAGGGGCTGGAACTATGCTCTAGATGGAAATGCTGGGCATTAATTAAGAATTTTTTTTAGGAAAGAGCAACTAATCCTGAAAATCTTGAGTCTCAATGATTATTGAAATGCAAGTCCGCCGTCGGTTATTTTTGATCAGTTCTAAATGATAGAGAACGACATTTGTCTAAATGTTTTGAATGATTTCAAATCATGTATAACTTATACTAACTTCAAAATAAGTTGTTCAGCTGTCAATTATTTCACTAGGAGGTTGTAACGTCCAGTAATAGTTCATTGACGGTGGGAACTCTTCATGATCGGCTTTCAGTTCGATCAATACATCTTCCCAATGTTTCTCACCACTTTGCCAAGGGTTATGATGGAGGGAGGACTGGAAGTGTGGCATCGTTTGAAAACGCAAT
This sequence comes from Bilobella braunerae, assembly GCA_034694865.1. Taxonomy (NCBI): domain Eukaryota; kingdom Metazoa; phylum Arthropoda; class Collembola; order Poduromorpha; family Neanuridae; genus Bilobella; species Bilobella braunerae. The sequence goes on from JAQFYP010001683.1 coordinate 9,567, forward strand.
TTAACAAAAAAAAAGTTCTCGTTCAATTTGAGAAGTATTTGATCATAAAAGTTAAGCCAGAACACTAGTTGCATTTTGTATTTCTAAATTTCGAGTCCATTTAATAGTGTTCCTGAAAGTTTTCTTGAACATGCAATTCAAGAATCATATAATTGACTCACACAATTTATTAATATCTTTAGCAGAGAGCGGAGTATAAGGGAAAAAAAGAGACCAAGAGCATTCACCCTTAAAAAGGTAAGTCAGAAAAAAAAAGAATTTTTTTAATTTTGAACATTTCAAAGAGTTTAATTGGCCAATGCACAAAAGCATCAGGGTTGGCAAAACAACGTTGTGTATTCAGCATAACGATGTTGTCAACAATTTATTTGTTATTTTTGGGAATAACTACACTTTTTCAATTTATTTCAAGAATATATTTACTGTGAAAAGGAGATTTTTCTGCTCAATTTTAGTCAAAGACATAAATTGTATCTAATTGTGTCTGTTCGGCACAAGGTCGCTTGGCAACGAATTAATGAACTTTTTTATCAGGTTATGCTATACCTCTGTTGATCGTGATTTTTACGATAAAATTAAAAACGTTGAGAAATACGTTGATTTTTTAATTGAAAAATAAACAACTTGGCGCATTTCTTGGCGCATTTTTTTTTTGTAAAAATCGCGATCAACAGAGGCATTTATTAATTCGTTGCCAATGGAACTTGGTTTGGCATATTGAAATTGTCAACGAAATTTGTTTTGCAGAATTATGATTTTGTAAAATTGCAATATCGGTAAAATTGGTCGACTTAAAATTCTGTTAGGAAACTAATTGGCACTAAATCCAATGATTTTTTGCACGTTTTGAATTTTTTTTATTCCATTTTAATGAAAATTGAAATTTCCGCTTTCGTTTACCTTAAATTTGTTCTACCATTTCTCAAAAATTATCAAAACTAATACAAAATTTTTTGAACTTGATGACAACATCTATGCTAATGAGCGCCTTCCCTTCCACATACCTACTCTATCTTCCGCTTTACGGGAATGTCGAATAAAGCTCCTTTACCTTTTTTTTTACATATAGTTTTACATATAAAGGAAATTTTTTGCGTGAATGCGGCGTGAGGGACTTTTTGATTTTCTTTTGCATCGTGTATTTATTACATAAGTATTCCTCGCCTTACCTACTATAAAGTGAGCTTAACAAAATTTTCACACTCTGACTACAAGTGTTCGGCAATTATTTGTGGCAGAATTTTGACGCTCCAACCCTCTTAATATCGTCATTCAAGTATAATTAAGCTTAATTGTCTAATTGGCTTTAATCTCAATAAACTTTAGGCATCGGGTTAGCAGAAACTAACGTAAAAGTTATTCTAAAATGTAGGTGCTAGAGTTCGACTTGGTTTTTAAAGTATTCGATCTTGCCAATAAAGCCAAGCCTATCGCCGACTCCTCCGTTGAGATTGCTGTCCACTTCCCAGCGATTGTGTTCTGAGGAGAGGATTAGCCATGTCCAGTAACTAAACTCAAGTTGGTTTAAAAAAAAGTTAATTATGTGTAATAATTAATATTTGGGTATTTAATCATGGTTGATAAAGTAGTTGGCCATACCTGACATTGAATATCACAAAACTGAGGACAAAAAATCCAAGTGCGAATCGGTTGAAAATCTGCGCCGTGTTTTCAAAAGCCTTGGCTGCCTTCGACGTGATTTCATCGGTTATGGAAGTTTGGCGCACGACTCCATTTTCTAACAAATTTTCCCGGCCTCTTCCTAAATCGAACATCATGCTTTCCAGCTTCTTTTTCCTTTTAGCAATTTGGTAGTTTCGAAGCCAAACAAATAATGTAAATTCAAGAAGCGTCGAAAATACGACAAAAATGCAGTACGCCATCCAAATGTCAATGGCTCTGGAAACATTGGAAAACGCACGGTGAATTTACACAATGAGAATCAACCGAGGTAAAACAGTACACCACAGTAGCGGAAGTAGAAACAGTATACAAAAACTTGGGCTACAGCGTACTCGGACTGCCAGACTAGCAGACAAAGTGAAAACATAAATCAGCTTTTGCTTCGCTACGTAAAAATATATAATAGTAACTAGTAGTTAATAATAACTACCACTTACAGCGGGTTTATTTCTAAAGTAAGGTGTAGGTGAGGTGTTTCACACCGAAATCTCTATGTTCAAACGGCCTCACCCAAAACCCCATTTCTCCCTTTCCTGCTATTAATTGAGGAACCGATCGTCGATCAGTTGCTCAATGCTCGATATGTTATACGTTTTCTGTCGGAGTTGCTAGCAAACTATTACAAGTTTAACTCCTGAATGCTGACTAAAGGTAAATTAAAATACATATAAAACACACTGCTAAGTAAGAAGGTAGTTGACAAAGGGTTTAATTGGTGATTCAAGATGGCGGCTGAAGACAATCGTCATTGGTGAGTCATTGGCAATTCATACAGTAGCATGGTGCTTAACGTCAAGGATAAGCCATGAGACATCCGTTGTCAAGGTATTGAGCATTCTAAATTAATCGTTAACTCTTATGTCATTTATATAAGGATTCTCATGTTTACAGAAATTCAAGTTGGCAACTGTCAAGGTCACTGATGAACGCGTGCTTTGGTCATTAATTAGTCACTGGTCCGTGATTGATAGTACTTTTGCAATGGCTCAGCTGATAATTAGAATTAATAACTTAAGTCAATCAATCGTTCAAATGCAATGCTATTTGATGTCAAGCGTCAAGATGGCGACTGTCGAGGTCATCGTCACTAATGGAAATTACCAGTTCTATCATATGGTCCAATACTTGGAAACTATGTCGATAAGGTAATTTGTTAATTAATTTTGAACTTTGTAGTTTTGTTATATAGTTCACTTCCGGGAGGTTTAATTAATTAACAAGTGATAACAGTCACAAGTAATTAACATATGGTCCAGTTAGGTGCGACTTAGAAGCAAGGTCACTGGTCAACAAGGTAATTAATCATGCGGGTCATCGATTGTTCACTAAACATCATAGTGACTCTATACGTATGGATATGACATATATGCATGGCTTGTAGGATAGGGTATAGGCCATATGGTACAGTACTGGGAGGTTTTAATTAATTCAAAAGTAATATGGCCCAGTTAGGTGCGGCTTAGATAATTACTTTTTTGTTTAATATTTTTAATGAGCGCTGAGGAATTGGCTGGGTGGGCATGAATGAGGTGCTGTTTAAGGATTTTTGAGGGGTCGGCCCGGAGAGACCAAACTTCACATGTGAAAAAAGGGGTTTTGGGTGAGATCGGTTTAACAAAAATTTTGGTTTGAAACACCTTACCTACACCCTACTGCTAATTTTCGTGAAGCTGAGTAATAGTCAAGAACAAGCAAAACACAAGCTCTGTTTGTTTGCATGTCAAGAAGCAACATCGCGAAGCGTAGTGAGAACAGAGCTTAATGTTCGTTTACCTTACGTAGCTGACACGGGTGTGTTTTCTCTAGACAATAAAAAAGTTAATCATAAATTAAGAATTTCAAATTTTATTTGGGAGCACCCTGTACCTGACTGAAGAAAACATGGCAGTTAGCGTTAGTAATGTTGTCATCGATATACCTGTCAAAAATAAAAAAAAAATTCCTGTGTACGGTGAAAAGGCAAATGGATTTGAATTTTGTTAATCGTGACTAGGCTAAGCTAACTCTGTTTCAGTTAAGCTACCATTATTTGAGCTTCAGTTATTTTTTTTTATAATTATGTCCTATTGACTGTCAACAATATTTAATTCTAGTTAACGTAATTGCTTAGTTAAACAAAACCAATTAACATTGTCACCTATTCTGCCTTCGATGAGTTCCTCGGGTATTAGGAAGCTGAGCCAAGTAATTATGACTAAAAATGCAGAGGGAAGGTACGTTTGCAGAAGATGGTAAGTCATGCGCCGCCGCATTGACAACTGGAGTTGCAGTACATCGAAAACGGCTTCTATTTGAACAGTGGATTTTAAGCCAGTTTTAAATTAAGTGTCTAACTAATAATAAATAATAACTAATTGATTACCTTCTAAACCAGTTCCGCGCACGCGCAGCTTCCTTCGCGCCGCATAGGAGAGCTTCAAGTCGAAATTGTCGTCTGTATCTGTGTTTACAAGGTACACTCCAGGATTCCAGCGCAGTTCCATTTCCCTCTCATTGGCTTGAACTAGCGCCAAATTAAAAAAATTAAAATTTTCATTTAACCTTGTTTAACTTTGTTACTGTTGCCTTACTACTGCGTAGGTTCAAAATGCAGTTCTGTGTATCTGCGGGATAATACTCAAAATTCATGCTACAGTCTACTTTGATGGATGCTCTGAAATTAGTTTTGAGAATGTTCTATATTCTATGTTCTAAATTATAAAATACTTGAACTATAATTAGAAAAGAATAATTAGCATTTAGATTTTCAACCATTTTAGGAATCATTGGTAAAGTGTTCTTTTGTCGGGTTATCATCACCTCGTTGTGTAAATGATGCTTGCTGATTCTCTAATGTACCTAACCGAGGAATATTTGGAAATGAGTTCAGGCTTCCAAATTTTGTCAACGCCCTCTGTAAAACAAAAACGGATCAATAAAATTACGAGTCAAAGGTAATATTTTGAATTAAATTTGTTTTCAAAATTTCAAATTTTTGTGTAACCAAAGAAAATGTCTGGTTTCCAAATTGCTTTAAAATCATCCTCAGTCATTGACACCTTTTCATACTCTCTCAGAAGCTCTCTCACATTTTCCAAGCTGTATGATAACGAAAGTCGCTCAAATATGCCGTAGTCATGCCAGTGAACCATCAGATCGACGTCGACGGTAATTTTCTAAATACACACAAATTCTGCATCACATAGTGCCTCATAGCACCGAATTTCGCAAAAGTGCACAGACGCTTTTCAGATACAAAATTCTCACGTTGAATGCAATAAAACTTTTTTTTTCTTGCTCTTTGACAATCGCCTATGGCCTGGTCAACATGTTTGTGCTTGTGCTAAGTGAGTGTGGGAGGATGGTATGAGCCTGTGAGTTGACTTGGAAGTTCTGAGGATTGAGGCTGAAGGCTTTCTGCTGAACAGAGAACGTGGGGTTGACCACCGAGGAGACTGCTTAGGCAGAGGCT